>PITA01032741.1:0-13610 GCA_004023965.1 Spilogale gracilis
TTTCTGTCTTGTTAATTTTGGCCATTCTGACTGGTGTAAGGTGGTATCTTAGAGTGGTTTTGATTTGAATTTCCCTGATAGCTAGTGATGCTGAACATTTTTTCATGTGTCTGTTAGCCATTTGTATATCTTCTACAGAGAAGTGCCTCTTCATGTCTCTTGCCCATTTTTTGATGTGTTCATCTTCTTTTTGGGTGTTGAGTTTGAGTAGTTCTTTATAGATCTTGGATACCAGCCCCTTGTCTGTAGTGTCATTTGCAAATATCTTCTCCCATTCTGTGGGTTGCCTCTTTGTTTTGTTAATTGTTTCCTTTGCTGTACAGAAGCTTTTTATTTTGATAAAGTCCCAGGAGTTCATTTTCGCTTTTGGGGAGATGCAGTTCTGATGTCCTCGGAGCAAGCCGGCTCAGGATTCCTGCAGGTAATCTGCTGTTCCCTTCGCTCGGATAATGGAGTCCCTACCTAGATGATAGCGTATCCCCCAGAAGGTCACCACTCTGTGCCAGTGGTCTCCTGCTGACCCGAATGGGGACCTGCTGAGGGTCAGGGGCCCTTATTTCGCACTTTTAATTTTCTCCCCAGTACATATCCCTAGACGCAGCTCACTACTGGTGCTGGGAACAATGCTGGAGTGAACCAGATTGCAGGGCTCCCTGCACTAGGAGTACATGGACAGTGGGAGCCCTGGGGAGCAACGGCTCGAGCAGAAGGGCTGTTGACTTGAGAGGAAAGGGCTGAGGGAGGACTCTGGAATTTGAAACTCTTGTTCTGAGGCTTGATTGATGATGGGATGGGGATGGGACAGGTTCTTCCAGGATTGGACTCCCTGAAGAAGACTGGAGGTATAAGCCAGGAAGGACCAGGATACCAGGTTCTTGAAAGGTGGCAAAAAGAAAAACACCTCCAGGTAGGGGTCTTATACATTTCCTGTATAATAAATAGCACTAAAAAGTTTGGCATGCTGTTTAATGGTGGGGAAAAGTCATTCTTTATGCTGTTAGGTGCAGGAGTAGGTGCTAAATCAGAGGGAGGTAGATATGAAAGCTCGCTTAGAAATTCATTATCTCTGGCTTATTACTGTGAGGTCTAGAAAGTCTCTCTTTCTTCCTATCTTAGAGTTTTGGGATGAGAGTGCAGTAGGTTTTTCAGTCCATGCTGGAGAACTGCTTAAGGGATGGGGAAAGCTTAATGATCATCTAGTTCAACCCAATGAAGAGGAATCTTAGGCAAGAAGAAAGTAATTCACTAGAAGGACAGCAACATCGTGCAAGCCATGTGTGATGGGCACAGCTGAACCCCAGGGGCTCCACGCCACCAGATTTGTAGTCTTCCTCTCATTTCTGAATATCATTTCCACTCTCCTCTACTGGCTTCCTCTGTGAGGCACAGAACCTGGCTCCCTGTGGTCCTCACCATTCACGTTCCATGACTGCCTCCACGGACAGACTCAGTCTCTTCCTTAGTTCCAGTGTGCAAATCCAGGGGAAACTGATTGGCCTGCCTTATCTTCAGGAGTTACCTCTGAGCCTGTTTGCTGCGGCCGGTGCCGTGGGCCAAGCAACACACGCATAGACACCAGGGCCGTTCTGCCGTGGACTGCGGAGATGTCCCAAGTGGGGATGGTGGGACTGTGCGCTGGGGGGCTGCTTCACTTCATATCCATCTCAAAGGGATGGGAAACAGGGACCACACGAGGCTGTTAGTCTCCATCAGAAATCTCATTTGTTCAAAGAAGCTGGGATCAACGAACACTGTTTTGAGTCTTGGGTCTTCCCTTTAGGAAGAAAAGTATGGCAGACATCCTACTAGCTGTTTTATAGTTAATCTTCAAGGCAAGCATATGAAAAGGCAATGTTTACTCCGATCTTGCAAAGGAGGAAATAGAAGCTCAGGGAGTGTCAGTAATCTATCTAAGGATATTTGGCTGGTAAAGCTCGAGCCCTGGAGGGCCATCTAGGTCCTTTGATGTCCCAAGCCCCTGTCCCTTTCTTTATAAAACTTCATACCCTCCACTAACTAGAAGGTTGCTTTACCCTTTGAGATATATTTGTTTCTTCTTCTGTGGGAAGTGATCCTTTCTAATGCAAAAATTTATCTTTTCTATTTAATTGTCACAGCTCTTCCTGTTTTTCCCAGCCTCCACAGACATCTGTGTCTCTAGCACCGTGATAACTGACACGTCCCATTATTACACAGGAAAGACACCCCTGACCTGCGAGTTTCGGGGTGAAGTTATGGGTTAGTCTCTTGCTCCAGGAAAACAAACCCCAGGCTCCACAGAGCAGGCTGTATACTTGGCTTTCAGGCTGACTTCCTGTGTGAACTTCTGGGAGATGCTCCTCTTCTGAACTCTGGTTTGCTTAATCCATAGACCCCGGGAACGTGAGGTTGGGCTACTTCAGGAATCTTTCTCATGCCAGTTGGTGCCAAGTGGATTTTTTAGCTCTTGGAGCTTCCCTCGCCCACACTCCCCAAGCTCCTTGGTTTCCTCATCTGTGAAATGTTGGAAGTTGAACAGAACAGTTGCCTCCTTCCAGCTCTCAGATTCTGAGTCTCTTGCTTCTCTGCACATGAAACCAACCCTCGCCCTGCCTCACCCCTCCTCCTACCCCTACAGAGACTCCTGGCCCTGCACAGCCACCTCCTCTGCCTCTCTCTCCCCATCAGCCCAGTGATTCACACACACCCCAGAGCTCCCAGAGAAAACTCCGGCAGCAGGCTCTCCCTCTGGCTCTTCAGGCGGCCGTACACTGGGCTAAGTAAGCTGCTTACCAGTGTGGGAAAGATGGCGTTAAAGGATCACATCATTTTTTAGCTTTGCTTTAAAGGGAAGCTGGTTTGGGAATGCGCTGGGAAGTTGTCCCTTTAATTTGGTGCTTGGGGCTCTCTGAGGGTGGGGGTGCAAGAAGAGATGTTCTTCTGTGTCTCCTTGGGTGCTTCCTAAGGGCCAAAAATCAGTGCTATTTTTCTCACTTCCCAAGTCCCTTGGAAATTATTTGGCTCCACCTGGAACTTGCCATGTCCTTTGTGGCCAGGCTCTGAAAGCCCTGGACGTGAAGATAAGGAGTCCATTTGGTCGTATGACTTTGAAGGAGTTTACTCCTCAGAGCTTTGGATTCCCCTTCGGTGAAGTATTAGCATAATAACTATACTTCCTGAGATACTCTGTGACAATAACAAAAGTCTGTGTCTCTAAAAGCCTGCTATGTCCTAGGCACAGTCCATGAAGGCCTCCACACACCATCTCACTTGACCCTCGCAATAGCTCCTGGATTGAAGTACTATTGTTATCACTATGTTGTAGACGACACCAGTAGAGCTCAAAGAAGTGAACTAACGTGGGCAGTCTGGGAGATGGCCTCACCTAGAACTCAAACCCAGTTCTCTGTGACCCCTGCATGCTTAGCCTTCTGCCACACAGCTAGGCTAGATGTCACAGGTGTCCCCATGACCTGTTGCTACAAACGTCGTAAGATGAAACCACCAGCATCATACCACACTTCTGGATTCCATGGGGAAAGAAGTTGGGCAGGGCCTAGTGTGGCTACCTTATGTCTGCTTCACAGTGTCTGGAGCCTTAGCTTGGAAGATTCAAGAAGTCTAGAGGCTGGTCTGGCCCCTGGCTTGGGGTGACTCACAGATGGGTCTTATTCTGAAACTATTCACTAGAACGTCCACGTATAACTCTCCATGTAGACCAGGTGCCCTCACAGCAGGGCAGCTTGTAGGTATATGGCCTGCTTACATATTGGCCCAGGGGCTCCAAGAATGAATGTTCTAGTGAAACGGTAGAAGCTAGGCGGACTTTTGTGACCTAGTCGTAGATATCATGCGGCAGCACTTCTTCCTGCAAACTGGTCAAAGTAGTTATATATGCCTTCTCAGAGGGAAGGGGAAGGGCACATAGATTCGCCTCTCGATGGGAGGAGCAGCCGTGTTCTAAAACCACCATCGATGGGATCAGCTACGATCAACATTCGGGCATCTGGCTAGCTGGCAATGGCTAGATTGATAAAGAATCCCACATAAGAATTATACATGGGATCAGGGCCAAAGGCCATAAGCCATTTGTTCTATGATCAGCCTAAAAATGAGCTTTCTAAGAGTCCCAAGAATAGTGGCCAAATAGTGGAGAAAACTCATCTTGATCTGGGTCAGCACTGTTATTTGAGACGACCTATCCCAGGGTGTCCTGTAATGCCACCAAGACTTCCTGCAGAGGTGATGGACGAGGATGCTCAGTGGGGCAGATTATGACCATATAATCTTATTTCCTGATGATGGATCATGGTGGAGGGCATGGGTTTTGGAATCAGTCAGACACAGGTTCAAATGCAAGCTTGACCGTTTTCCCACGCTGTGAACCTGAGCAAATGACCTGACCTTTCTAAGTTTTAGTTCACTTTTATGTGAAACAAGATAATACAAGCTACCCGCACTGGGACTTTCGTAAGAAATCAACAAGAAAGAGCCAGTACGGCCCCTGGAGCATAGGACGCACTTATAAGTGTTCATTACAATTGTTCATTGTTCAATCCCTAATTAAACATGTGTTTATTGAGTACTTGCTCTGTGGCAACCACTGTTCTAAGTGCTTATTATTTTTATCATTGTTGCTATCATTATCATCAGCAGATGTGGTCTACCTGCTTGGAGAAGCTCCTCAGAGGGAAATTGAGAGTTCAGGGGAAGGGCTGAGCCACAGGGAAGTAGATGAAGCAGGCTGAGGTTCAGGGAACTCAGACCAACGGCCAGTTGTGGGACAGGGAGAGGGAAAGCCCCGAACGCCATCTGGGCACATGGCTCCCGAGAGCCTCCTTGGCTCCTTTCTGGGGTTGGATGTACATAATCCGGCTGGATTTGGGTAAGGGGTAAGCGAGTCCCTGCAGTGACTGTCTGAGATGTAGGAGTGCAGAAGGGGGAGAAGCAGGAGCCACACCCTCCTCCCAAGAGTTCAAACCTCCTTGAGACGAAAGGCGCGAAGGTACTTTGAAACAGGGAAGGTATGACAACATTAGGGACGATGCGGGTGATGGGCCTCGAAAGCCGACTGCAGTTTCCTCCATTTCTTAATGTGATGCGTAAAGAAAAGAGCACACTCTGAAGTCAGACTCTGCTTCTTATTAACTGGGATACTTTTGACAATTTCTTTTCTCTGAACCTCAGCCTTCCCACCTGTTGAGTATGAATAATGACAACAATAACTATCTTAATTGGTATGGGTATTAAATGAGACCTCCGTGTGAAGATTTGGACATGGAGTACGCTGGTATTTTTCAAGGTGTCTGGGGACTCTCTCATTATACTCCCTTGATGCCCCTGTTTATAATACAGTCCCTACATCTACCCCTATGAGAACTTCTTCACCTTTATTTTGCTCTATATTTCCATATAGCTTTGATCCCCTCATATATGCAGTATACTTATTTCATTTTTTTGGTGTCTGTTTCTCCCATTTTCCTTCCTTATGATAAACACCATAAGAGAGGAGACTTTTGCTGCTTTGTATCCAGGGCCTAGAACAGTGCTTGTTAAGTAGGAGTAAAAGAGCACAAGAATGAATGGAGGAAGATCTCTGAAAAGAGTTCTCAAATTAGCCTTTTCTTTAATCATCCCAGGGGATTCAGGTTGGAGGAACACTGTAGGAAGTGCTTAATCAACATTGGTTGTTTTCTCCCTTCCGTTCTCTTTATGCATCTTAAATTTATTTAACTTGCTCAAAGAACCAAATTACCAAGGCTAAATGAGAGAGTGAGTAAGTCTAGGATGAATAGGATTATCTGGTAGCCCCCATTCTCTGTTGCAGAACAATCCAGACCTTGAAGGGAGCAGGCTCTGTTTCGGTGTATTCTGATGGCAGAAGGGTACGCAGTGGTGAGGCACTGAGCCCCCACAACTGGGTGCCAGACGTGCAGGATCCTGGGAGTCCGGAAGAAAGCAGCCTACCTATTGACCCCACCTTCTGCTCAGTTTGTGCCCGGGCCTTGCTTTCTTGATGTCCATCACATTAGACTTGGGAGGTGGCCTCACTAAGGACCAAATAGGGCATGGCATCCGCTCTAACAGGATGGACCACAGTTCAGAACTGGACCCTGCTTCCTGGGCTGATCTAGCTCTGGTTTGGGAGAGAAACCAGGATGGCTGGCTGACCAATGTGCCAAGGAAATAGGTAGAGGGTTGAGGTCCTGCGGGAGACTGGGGAAGACAGGGAAGGGAACTGGCGTGCATGGCACACCTGCTACCCTATTGTTCATAGATCACCTCTCTAGCGTCGAAGGCTTTGGTGGGTACTGGCTGTGTGACTGGGTCATTGACTTTCCTCTCTGAGCCTTGGTTGTGTCATCCATAAACTGGGAGTAGCTGTAACATCTTATGGGGGGGGTCCTCTTGTGGATTTAACGAAGATCTAAGAACTCCACTGGGCATATGGTATGTTCTAGATATTTTCCTTCTTTCTTTTTTAACTCCATAAATCCCAGTTTATGTGAAGGAAAACAAAGGAGAACATCAGATGGAGAAGGGAGCCTGCTGCTGGGCACGTAATATGCATCTCTGGGGACAAGAGCCAAGGGGAGGGACATGCACGCAGGGAGAATTTTGGAACCACTTGACTTAAGAAGCTCAAGCTAATCAATCCCTCTCAGCTCATCACGGTCCTTGCAATCAGGGCTCCCCCTGCTCACCTGCTGCTGTGCCCTTGGGGAAGCTGCCAGAGCCAATCATGGGGCATTGTTCTCCCAGCTCAGCTCATTGGAGGAACACTCTGGGCTTGGCCAGGAGACAGCAGGAGGACTCATGGAATCCCAGGCATGAAGTATAGATCTAGATTGCCCCGTGCAATACCTTCAATTCTCCCACGAGGATAAGGAGGGTATGTGACTTAGCCAAGGTCACAGAGAAAGCAGGAGATTTATATTTACTGGTGTTTCCATTTGTTTACTCAAGAGGTTTTGTTGATCACTTATTATGAGTGCAGGGCATCACAGGTCACACAAGGCCACCCTGCATTTCTAATTCTACCTTCTTTCAGTGCTCCGTGCCTTTGTCTTTAAAGACTAAGTGCAGTCCGGTGGTAACTTTACTCAGACCTGGACAAGAGCCATGGAGGTGTTCCTTTGTCCCCCTCCACCAGATCAGTCCTGGATTCTCAAACCTTAAAAATTGCTCAGGACACCAGCAGAAATTTCTCTGGAAATAGTGGGTCCAATTGGAGTCAGTGGAATTCATTTTATTTGGATTGGTGTGAACTGAATGAAATAGAATTACAAAACTAAATGGAAATAATTGAATTGAAATATAGCAAATTGGATTGAGTTGGGATTAATTGAAATGAAATCAGTTGAGAATGTATTGAATCATGCCAGAAAAGGTTTGGACATCACCTCCCAGACCTTGCTTCTCATATAGTGAAACGATTAAAGCCTAGCAAAGGGGAGCATGGGGTAGGGTGTGCCAGAGGGTCAATGACTCTGAGAAAGTCAAGAAAGTGGCAGAGCCAGGCTTCCAATTCAGACTTCCAAGTCTGACTCCCTGGTCAACATCTATCTCACTACCCCATATTTCTAGAATGAGTGGATTCTGAGGCTGGGTTTCTGAGAAGTAAGCCAGGAGTCAGTAGAAATCAGCAAGTGAAGAGGACTTTGGGAAAAATGGTGTGCCAACGTTTTAGAACCTCTCCACCTTCTAATGAATAACCAAGCTTTTTGGCCTCTGACATTGGCTTTCCAAGATAATTTCTGTCTGGGCTGTGCTGGGTACATGAGAAAGAGAAGCTTAAAGTCTCTGAGCCTAGTTTGGCTATGATTCTTTATGAAATTGAATTTACTTCAAGGAATAGAGATTATACTTGTAGCTGACTACCTTCCTTGAATTCCCAATCACAAGATCACTGTGCCTGAAAGCCCACCATTAGTACCTTTCCTTGGATAATGTTTAAAAAAAAAAGAAATTCTATTGAAAGATACATGTGCTAGCTGGAGGAGATAGCATATTTAATATCCACATTTTAGTGTATTATCCTTATTGTATCAACTATCTGACACCAGAATGTAGGCTTGTGTGGATGGCGAAAAGAAGTATGGTTTGCAGTAGGAAAGTTGGTTTGAATCAGTAACCAATGCTAGTTTTAAAATTTTATTATGTTGCTCTTCCCAGGAATTTAAGTCTGGAAGTCTCTATAATGAGGAGGCATTATTCTTATGATGAAAGCATTAGATAATGATAGCCTGGACTCCTATGGAAATGGCAAATGGTAGCCCATCGACCTCTTGCACCCTTCTCTCCTTGCAAATGGTCATGCCCGCTAATCAGTGCTCAGCGTAAGAACTAAGTTTCACAAATAATCTTTACACCAACGAAGGGAGGTAAGCCAGACACTCTTGGCCTCATTTTACAGAGGAGAAACTAAGCCCTGAGCTCTTCAGCAATGCACCTTCCATCTCACAGTTTCTCAGAGGCAGAAAGAGGACCAGAGCCTCCACCTTGGCTCCCACATGCAGAAGTCTCTCAGGCATATCATACATACACTGTACAATTGCAATCAATTTTCCATCGTCATTCCTCAGTTGTGTGGGGTAGAGGAGGCAGAAGTCATGTGGTGGGCACCTCCAAAGCCAAGGATGGCTCCAGTGCATTTCCCAGGCTGAGCCTTCGGAGAGGAGGCCTCTGGAGTGTCCGATCACCCTCATGAGCTGTGGCACTCGTCAAGGTACGTGGTCCGGACGCTTGTTGCTGTGATCTGGACTTAAATGGCCCTGCCACAGGAGCAGCAAAGTGGTCGACAGGCTCTCAGCAAACCACAGGCTGGGCAAGACGACACAACGAGGGATGTGGCCAGCTACACTGGCTCCACGGTTCTTTAATGTTTATGATCACAGGTGTCCTTGCCAGCAAGCCCTCAAACCAGAAGTAAGGGTCCTGCAGGAATAGTTGAGTGGGGGATGCTGGTGATAGATTTTTGGCAGCAGGCTGGGTCCTCACTCTACCCACAAAAGTTTCAGATGAAAGTGAATTGGGCTCAGGAGGATTCCCAAAGGAGAATTGCAGTCACTTAACTTAGACACGCACATCTCCGATCTCCATCCATAATAGGGATCCTCTCAGGATATGGCTGTGCCCTAAGCTCCGTAGACAGTCCATGGGGGAGCCTCAGGCCAGCTAGTGAGTGGCTTCCATCACTGTGGCTTCATTCCAGGGTCCACTTTTACTCCAGTTCCAGTAACTGGATTGTTTTATGTTCCCTTTTGATCAAGTCTCTGCACATGTTTCTGCCATAAGCATCATTTAGTCCACAGATATTTAATGGTCACTGTTTATATGATAGATGCTGTTCTAAATCCTGGGAATATAGAGGTAAAATTGGTAGACAGTGTCTGCACGGAGATTATATTCTGTGGGGAGACAAATCAACAATAACAAAACAACAACAACAACAACAGCCCAAATGTACACTCTAATATCAGGAGTGATACGTCTTATGAAGACAAATAAATGAAGAAAAGCATCAAAGATATGGTTGGCAACCCCTGATTGGCAGGGGTAAATTGGTGATGCAGTCAGGGAAGGCTTCTCTTAAGAGGTAGCATCTGAACAGAGTCTTGTTTGGTGGAAAAGGGGTGCTGTGGCTGTCTGGGAGAAAGTGTTCCAGGTACAGGAGTTCAAGGGCAAAGACACTGAAATGGGGAAAAATGGGGAAGGCCAAGGGTTATTAGCAGGCCAGTAAGGCTTCAGTGAAATGTGGGCAGAGGGAAGCTGTAAGAAATGAAGTCAGATAGGGAACTGGACCCAATTCCTTACTGTTATGTTGGCTGGACAGAGCCTTGAAGGCCAAGGTAAGCTAGTTGAAGTTCTGAGTCCAGTCTATGTTCTGTCATATTCCTCTGATGTTAGTGGGATTTGGGATCCAAGATGGCTCCCTCCATGCTCTTGCCTGATGGTCCCAAAGTCAGCTGATTCCTACTCTCAACCTTTTTCTCCAGGCATCTCCATACAAGCCATGAGCAGCAGTTACTAAAGCTGAAAGACGCAGAGAGGGCTCACATGTTCTCCATGTTTTATTCCTGGATTGTTGTTGGTTTTTTTTGTTTTTCGTTTCCCCCTGGAATTAAGCCAAATTCCACTGCAGTTTAATTCTGGTTCCTGCTGCTTGCTTGTTTTTGCCCCACTGGGTCAGTGTTACTGTTGCTCGCTCTGATGATCTCCAGAAGTACCCAGGAAGCTGGCTTTGCTAGAATAAAATGGCAGTACTTTTTAATGGAGATCATAATTGGAAAGAAGTTTGAATAATTGATGTGCTTTCTTCATCTTGTTGGTGGGAGAAACTGGTCCCAGTCGAAGTTTCAGGCTCTTGCCGTGCCACACCCCACGGCCCTGTTTCAAGCTCTTGAGTGTTGCACACGCTGCTTACTCTTCTCTCGGCCAGGAGTGTGCATCCTCACTCCCTCTTCACCTGAACATCTACTCATGACATAGATTTTTTTTTCTGAGAAGTCTCTTGACAATCTCCGGTTGCTATGCAGTCTCCTGGTGGGTTCCTCTGGCACCTTGTGTTCCCCTACTCCCTTTTAAGTGATGCTTTAATTAGTTAGTCCTGAACTTGTTCTCCACTAGAGAAGATGTACCTCTGGGCCACGATGAGATGGTTAAAAGCCTCATGTATTGAATGGAGCAATGAGTATGGGGCATAAACAACAAATCTTGGAACACTGAAAAAAATAAAATAAAGTATTGAAAAAAATAGAAGCTTTGCAAGAGTCACACTGCTTGAGTTCAAATTTTTATGCTGCTTGCTAGCTCCATAGATTTGAGGTAAGTTATTTCTTCCCTCCATGCCTCTTTGTATGCATCTCTAAAACAGGGAGGGTAATAATGCTTTCTCATTAGGCTACTTGGATGTGAGAATCAATGCCAACCAATATCCTTGTGTCTAGTTTTACCCCTCTACATAGTAACCACAGTGAGTTTTTTTTCTAATGTGCTCTTTACACAGACTTTTCACATGCTTATGTTTATGCTTATAACCTGTTTCTCATTATTCAAGTCTCAGGTCCCATAATTGTTCAGAAAGGCTTTCCATGGCCATTGCATTTGACATAGACCATCCCCCTATCCATGCTACTCTGTCCCATTACCTTTCAGAGTTGTGAGCGATGCTATTTACCAAACATTTTCAGTCCTACCTCTTTCTATGGACTGGATGAGATGATACTGGTGTTCCCTGATGTTAGGTGGGACCGTGTGCCTAGTTGTCAGCAAATACAACATTAATTATTCTGAGATTTAAAGATTATTTATTTTTAGAGCGAGAAAGGGATCATACAAGCACAGGAAGAGGGAGAGGCAGAGGGAGAGGGAGAAACAGAATCCCAAGCAGAGGGAGAGAGAGAAAAAGAGTCCCAGGCAGGCTGCATGCTCACCTGACTCAGAGCTCTAGATCACTATCCTGAGATCATGACCTGAGCTGAAATCAAGAGTGGGATGCCTAACTGACTGAGCCAGCCAGGCGCCCCATCTGAGTTTTTTGTTGTCAATGCAAGACTTTCCAGAGATCTCATTTCCCTCTGATATGGTAACAGGCAGTACCAAAGATGAGTCCCTATATCATGATGATAAGAAAAGAGTCCTTTGTCCTCTGGACCCAGGATGTAGCATGAACAACAATAAATCTTATGACAATGAGACTTGGGAGTAGTTTATTAGTGCAGCATTACCTAGGCTAACCTAGCTAATTTACTCCTCGAATTATTTACCTTTATCTATGAATATGAGTGTTAATTATTTCTCAGTGTTTACTCTCCTTTGCTTTTATAGCTATAGAACTTTCCATTTTTAGCTAAGGAATGGCTTCAAAGAATAAAGACTACACTTTCTAGGACCCCTGATGGATGGTATCACCATGTGACAAGCTCTGGTCAATGTGACATGTGACATGAGCAGAAGTGAAGTTTGCCCCTTCTGAGCCGACTCTTAAAGGGAAAGCTGTGCCCTGTTCTTCCTACTGGCTAGAAGATGGGAATGCTGATTTCATCTCTAATAAGCAGACAGAGGAGATACTGTTGAGATGATAGAACAAAAGGAAAGAAGGAGCCAGTCTTCCTGACAGTGTGGAATTATCACACCAGCCCTGGATTCCTTATGTCTAGGCTGTTATATGATTAAACATAAACTTTCTAGAGTTGCTATCCTAGTGATCAAGTCTGTTGGTTCACCAATATCCTACTTCAAGTCATCTTGCTCATTTATCCGATTGGTGTCTATTCCCACTGCCCCAACACACATGCACACACCTGTAAGTTCTCATAGAACAGGAATTATTTCTTTCTTATTCATGGCTGCATCCACAGAACTTAGCACACTGCCTGCCGTAGAGTAAATACCTAAGAACATCTGTTGAATAATGAAGTGTAGGGGCGCCTGGGTGGCTCAGTTGTTAAGCATCTGCCTTTGGCTCAGATCATGATCCCAGAGTCCTGGGATTGAGCCCCACATCAGGATCCCTGCTCAGCGGGGAGTCTGCTTCTTCCTTTCTCACTCTCTCTGCTTGTGTTCCCTCTCTAGCTGCGTTTCTGTCAAATAAATAAGCAAAATCTGAAAAAAAAATAATGGAGTATAAATGACATATGATAATCAATAAAGAAATCATTATTGACTATTATTAGATACTACTCTTTTTTACATTTCAAAACAGGCTTTTCTATTATCTGCCAGAAAGCTTTGATTACATGACTGTTCCTGAGGCCTCTGATGTTTCTCCTGCCTGCAAGATTATTTTTCTTCTTTCTTATTTACCAAATCCCTTCAAGAACAATCTCTGGATGCATGTCAGAGACATAAAGAACGTGATGGCCATAAGGGACCTTAGCAGTCACATAGCGACCCTCTCATTTTACAAGTGTGTAAACAAGCTCAGAGAGGGGAGGTTAACTTGTATTTTAGTCAGTTTGGGCTGTTGTAACAGAAGACCGTAGATTGGGTGGCTTAATGACAACGGAAATTTATTTCTCACTGTTCTGGGGCGGGAAGTCAACGACCGAGGTGCCAGCAGATTTGGTGTCTGGTGAGAGACCTCCTCCTGAGGGCAACTCCTGACTTCTTGTATCCTCCATAATGAGAGAGGGCAAGAGAGCCCCCAACATCTCTTTTATAAGGGCATGAATCTCATTGATGAGGGCTGTACCTTCAGGACCTAATTGTCCCCCAAATTCCCCACCTCCCAATACTCCCACCCCAGGACTGAGGATTGTAACATATGAATCAAGGAGGGCACAAACATCCAGTCCATAGCAATTTGTTACAAGTCACATGGTGAATTTGTGAGAGAAGGGCCCCAAATCTAGGATTCTTGCCTTCTTTTAGTATGCTTATTGTCACAAGAATTTCCAACTCCTCTTATACTAATTATTCCTTGATTGGATTTCAAAGATATTGGTGGACTGTATTTCTTAACATCACCTCCATGGGGACTTTATAGTTGCTGCGAGATAGTGTCCCAACCTTTGCACTTCACAACATGCCAACATTTGGAAGCCAAAGGGGCTAAAGCCAGAAGGTCCCTCAAAGGTGAGTTAGATAATGTCCTTGTTCTCCACGTGAGGACACTGAAGCCCAGAAAG
>PITA01032742.1:0-13590 GCA_004023965.1 Spilogale gracilis
GCCTATGTACCTGACTTCTACACAGCTGTGACATGTTCAGTCTTCAATGGTAATGGAGAAGTTTCCTTTGACTTGGGGTAGAGACCCTGTCTGTGATGCCAAATACTTTCTAAGAGAACCTAATGTATTA
Organism: Spilogale gracilis; assembly: GCA_004023965.1. Classification (NCBI taxonomy): domain Eukaryota; kingdom Metazoa; phylum Chordata; class Mammalia; order Carnivora; family Mephitidae; genus Spilogale; species Spilogale gracilis. Next base: position 131 of record PITA01032742.1, read on the forward strand.
TATTATAATTTTCTTTTCTATATCTGTTTCTTAAGATCTTTTGAATACAAAGATTGTGCCAGGTTCATCTCTATACTCCCAGAGCCTAGTGTCTACTTGGTTTATAATATATGCTCAATAAGTGTTGTTGGTTGGATGGATGGATGGATGGATGGATGGACAGATAGATGGGTAGATGATAATTGGAGGTAACATGATGAAACAATGACTTATAATTACAGTATTTGGATGTAATTCCCAGTTCTGTCTATTTTTTTTTAAAGATTTTATTTATTTGACAGAGAGAAACACAGCCAGAGAGGGGACACAAGCAGGGGGAGTGAGAGAGGGAGAAACAGGCTTCCCGCCGAGCAGGGAGCCCGATGTGGGACTCGATTCCGGGTCTCCGGGATCATGACCTGAGCTGAAGGCAGTCACTTAACCAACTGAGCCACCCAGGCGCCCCGAGTTCTGTGTATTAAGTGTTTGCTTTTAAGCAAGTCACTTCACTGTTTGAAGTATCAGTTTCTCGATTTTAAAGTAAAAACAATAATCTTTATTCTCCCTTCCTCAGTGGGTTAGTACAAAGAAAAAGATCAGAATTAAATAATAGCTGTGATATTTAAAAACTTTTAACAGTCTGTGCAAAGTTATGGGTGATTAAAAAAGAAAAGCAAGTCAAAGAAAGACTTAACTTTATCGTTTGTATGTAAAGCTAGAATAGTCTTCTTTAGGATATTTAAAAATTCTTTTTATAGTGGGATACAACACACTGATGCTGGGATAGATGAAAGGCAGAATTCTGTACTTAGAGCTCTGAATGAGAGAAGGCTGCCAGTCAGGGCTACACAGAGGGTTGCATTTGGGGATAGGGTAATAGCAAGCTTGGAGCTGTAGAGGGCAGCTTATGTATCACAAGTGGAGTGAGGGTTAGTTAGGTTTTGTGGGCTCCTTGTGGATTGGTTAATTTGAATAAATTCTTGTACTCCTGGGGGCTTTTCCTAGTTGTCTGGTACCTGGCTCCTGGGCTGGTTAGGGCAGGTACATAGGGGCCCAGAGTGTGAGAGCCTGATAAGGGAAGTAGTTGAGATATGGACTTAATTAGCTATTCACGAAGGGGAACAGGCCTCCAGCCAGGGCCTCAAAACTGGGTTAAGACAGCCTTTAAAAAATACATTGAAGTCTAAGGATCTGTAATGTGCATATTTTATTTATAATATCTACATGAGAAATGTTTTCCCACAGAGACTCCTGGTTTCCATCTAAATCAGTAGATAATATAGATACTGAGGACAGTGGTGGGGGTGCTATCTTCTAAACATGTCTAATTCTTACCTCTCTTTCACTCAAGCTTCCTGATAACATGGAAGCATTATAGACATACCCCAGACTTTGGATTTTAATGCTGTTCTTTCAAAATTTGTTTATTAGTTTTCTGATCATATAATATCAAAAATGCAAGGTTGTTGCTAAGATTGAAGATTATATATACATAGGTATGTAGGTATGTGTGTGTGTGTGTGTATGTGTGTGTAATATCTGTTGCAGAGATTTTAACTGTTTGATAATCCTTAATGAATAGATGGATCTAGGCAACATTTAACAGTAGGTGCTAAAAAATTACAAAAGGAAACAACCTGAGAGAATATGTCCCCAGATAGAAGTACACAGATCTCCTAAAAAATCATCTTGTGAGGGCGCCTGGGTGGCTCAGTGGGTTAAAGCCTCTGCTTTTGGCTCAGGTCGTGATCTCAGGGTCCTGGGATTGAGGCCCGCATTGGGCTCTCTGCTCAGCAGGGAACCTGCTTCCTCCTCCTCTCTCTGCCTGCCCCTCTGCCTACTTGTGATCTCTCTCTCTCTGTCAAATAAATAAATAAAATCTTTAAAAAAATCATCTTGTAAAAGAAATGCCAATGAACAGGAAATACAGGAGACAGAAAAACATATTAATGAAAATCAAACTGATAAAGTCAGCAAAACTCAGACAGTAGAAAGTTCTTCAGGGAAAATATGTTAGTTTCCCATGGCTGCTATAAGAAATATCTGAATAACTGTGGCTTTAAAAAAGCAGAAATTTATTCTCTCACAGTTCTGGAGGCCAGAAGTTTTAAATAAATGGTACTGAGCTGAAATCAGGATGTTGGCCGGGCCACATTCTTCCCACAAATTCTAGAAGAGAATCTGTTCCTTGTCTCTTCCAGCTTCTGGTGGCTGCCAGCATTCTTTGGTTTGTGGCCACATGACTTCAGTCTCTGTGTCCCTAATTGTATTGGATTCTTTTGTGTGTGTGTATAAAACTTCTCTCTGCCTCTCACTTGTAAGGACCTTTGTGATTGCATTTAGTGTTTGCCCAGGTAATCTAGGATAATCTCTCTTTTACAAGAGCCTTAATTTAACAATACCTGTACCTTGCTTTTGCCATTTAAGCTTACATTCTAGGTTTCCACAAATTAGGATGTGCATATCTTTGAGAGGAGGTACTTTTCAGCCTACCACAGAAAACAGTCCAGTTTTCTATTAAAAAAAGAGGAAAAGAATGGAAAGGCAAGCTTAGATTTTTAAGAGATTTAATATATATGCAAACCAATATGAATATATGGAACTTGTTGATCCTGAGTCAAACAAACACACTATAAAAAATAGAAGATAACTAAGGAGTTTGAACACCAAGTGGTATTTCATGATGATAAGGAATTATTACTTTTTTCTGGGAGATAGAAGTACAGTGGTAATTTTTAATGAGAGAATCCTTATCTTCTGGAAATATATGATGGAATAGTTAATTACAAATGAAACATTCTATTTCCATACATAAAAGCAAGATTTAATAAAAATTTATTACAAAGCTGGGGAAAAGGTAACAGCTAAATAATAGTAGCTGCTATTAGAATTACAATTCAGTTTTGAAATTAATGAGACCAATATGTCAGTGAAAAGAGAATTATATTTTACTAACTGATTAAGTTTTTATATATATTGGATATTGTTTTATTTATATCTTCTCTATAATTTAAACATTTATTCATCACTAGTCAAATAGCAATTGATCATATGTATGCATGCACACACCTACATATATACATGTATATTAAAATATATAATATAAATATATATATAAAAATACATGATATATATTAGCCATAGTTCAGTAGAGAAACAGAACCACTCGGATATGTGTGTAGGTATGTGTTTTGTCTGTGTGTATAATATTTTATTATAAATTATTGGGTCACATAGTTATGGAAGTTGAGAAGCCCCACAATACACAGTTGGCAAGCTAGAGACCTAGGAGCACTGGTGGTGTAGTTATAGTCTGACACCAAAGGAATGAAAACCAGAACCCATGGCATAGTTCTTGTCCAAAGCTCAGCAGGCTTGAGACCCAGGAAGAAACAATTTTTCAGTTCACTTTCAAAGGCAGGAAAAAAGCCAATGTCCCACGTCAAACCACTCAGGCAGCAGAAGTTCCTTCTTACTTAGCCATTTTTGTTCTAGTCAGGTCTTCAGTTGACTGAATGAGAACAAGTCACATTAGGGAGGACAACAGTCTCTCAATTTAAATGTTAACCTCATCTAAAAAGATTGTCACAGAGATACTCTGGAAGTTTGGCCAAGTATCTAGGTACCATGTGGTCTACAAGTTGATACATAAAATTAACCATCACACATGTATATATTATACACTTCTTATATGTGTGTATATATGCATGTATTTTATACACACACACACACACACACACACACACACACACACACACATAATTTTTCTTACTTGATGTCTGTTTTAGGTCAAATTCCCCTGGGAACCAGACTAAGACTAAAGCATTCATTTTTATAGGTTCCAGGATGGCTAGCTGCCACAGGCTCAGTGTGAAACCCTCTCTGGGACTAACCCTTGGGAAAAGGAAATCACTTTGTTCACACTTATGTCCCCTTCCTAAGGGCAGAATATATGCAATGAGTAGTCAGTGTGGGAATAAAAAGCTCCGGTTCCCTTGTTTCAATTATATACTATTTTGAGGGGTCATCGTGGCTGTTCTACTTGTCTATTTACTATCATAACTGGGTAAAGTAGCAAAAGACACATCATTGGATTACCTGGGTACCAACCAGATTCTTCTCTGCCCCCATTATTTAACAGCAGCCCTATCTCATGCTTATTGTCAGAGTCAATTACTCCTATTGTGATGCTGAGTCTTTGTTGTACCTGTTGCTCTCTTAGCATGACTCAAGAAACTGTGCAGCAGTCATGGTTTTTTTTTAGTTTATTTATTTATTTAAGAGTGAGACACAGCTAGAGAGGGAACACAACCAGGGTGAGTGAGAGAGGGAGAAGCAGGCCCTGTGCGGAGCAGGGAGCCCAATGTGAGGGCTCGATCATGGGACTCTGGGATCATGACCTGAGCCGAAGGCAGACCCCCAAGGACTGGCCACCCAGGTGCCCCCAGCAGTCATATTTTAAGTTTAATAGTGGTGTTACTGTTGCCTTGGTGAAAGTATTCCTTATATGGGAACCCAAACCCCTAGAAGCAGACTAAAGAAATTTCAGGGATAGGAAGCACAATTTTTTTGTGTGGGCCACAGGAAGTAATTATTAGCAGAGCCATTCCTATTATCACCCATTGGTTCCTAGATTCATCAATTCTACCTTTTGGTAACATAGCACCATATAATGATCAGTGATTTAGAGTGTCATCTCCAAGCTCTCGTTTCAGCTATGCTTTTGAAAAGTCATTCCATGGGCATAACATACATCCTAACAAATTTAAAAGAATAGAAATTATACAATGTCTGCTCTCTGACAATAATGGAATTAAACTAGAAATCAATAACAAGAGGACAACTGGAAAATCACCAAATATGTGGAGATTAATCAAACACATCTAACATCTAGGCCAAAAAAAATCTAAAGAAAAAATTAAAAATATTTTGAACTAAATTAAAATACAGACACAATTTTTTAAGATTCATTCACTTATTCAAGAGAGAGTTGGGGGAGGGGCAGAGGGAGAGGGAGAGAAAGAATCTCAAGCAGACTCCCCACGGAGCTCAGAGCCCAACATGGAGATCAATCCCACAACCTGAGATCACGACCTGAGCCCAAACCAAGAGTTGGATGCTCAATTGACTGTGCCATGCAGGTGCCCTTTAAATAAAGACACAAATTATCAAAATTTGTGGGATGCAATGAGAGCAGTTCTTAAAGGGAAATTTATAGCATTTGACTACATATATTAAAAAAAAAGAAAGCTCTAAAAATCAATAATCTAAATTTCCACCCTAGGAAATTACAAAAAGAGCAAATATAAAATCCAAAGTGAGCAAAAGAAAAGAAATAAAAGCTCTGTAGATCCAAGAGTAAATCACAATTATATAAAGTACTCACACGGAAGTTTTATAATTAAAGTCTCATATTCTTTACTAGGCATTTCTTGAAACTATTGTAAGTACAATACAAGATTAAGTATAGATAGGTAAGGTAGTGAAAATATTATAGTAATGAAAAATGTAAATCCCTTTATTATGCTAAAAAGCACAAGAAAATTGAAGAACAGATTGATTTGTTTATGTAACTGATTTCTTGTCTCAGAACTCAATAGGAGCCTGGTCTGAAGCATTCCTCTACCAAAATTTCAAGTTTAAGTTGATGACAACCATTTATTGAGTTCCTATATATATCTGGCAGTATATCTCATGCTTTATATGTATTGTATGTTAAACAACAACCTTATTGAGTTGCTATGGCTATTTTCCTCATTGTGCAAATTATAGGGTCTAGAATCTTTTATCTCAGCAGGCCATAGAAACAAGAATATCTCAGCAAAGCATCTGCTAATCTTATGAAAAAGTCACTGCAGATTTTACTTTGTGTTTAATCATTTATGAATCTCAGTTTAACTTCTGTCTCTTGCTGGAGAAAGGAGAGACTGTGGAGTGCTCAATTAAAAAAAGGGATTAGAGCAATAATCAATAAAATTGGAAACAGTCAATTAATAGAGAAAATCAAGGAAACCAAATGTTAGATAGTTATAAAGATCAATAAAATCGATAAGCCTCTAGCAGACTAACTACAACAAAAAGAAAGATAATACAGATTACTAGTATCAGAAATGAAAGAGAAGACATCAGTATGGAAACCATGGAAATTAAAAGGATAATAAAGGAATACTGTGAACAACTCAGTGCTCACAAATTTGATAACCAGATTAAATGGACCATTTCCTTGAATAATAATCTGTGAAAACTCATAGTGGAAGAAATAGATAATCTGAATAGGCATTATATCAAAGTAATTGAATCAATAATTAATAACCTTCTAAAAGTGAAAGCATTGTATCCAGATAGTCTTACTGGTGAATCATAAGACAGTTAAGGAAGAAATTATACCATTCATCTGTAGTCTATTTCAGATGGAAAGAGGATGGAAGCAAAGGCAATACTTCTTAACTCATTCTAGGAGGCCAATGATACTCTAATAACAAAAGGGAAGCAAAGGGAATACTTCTTAATTCATTCTAGGAGGAAGCAAGGGGAATACTTCTTAACTCATTCTAGGAATGAGGATGGAAGCAAAGGGAATACTTCTTAACTCATTCTAGGAGACCAGTGATAGTCTAACAACAAAACCAGGTGGAGACATTATAGGAAAAGAAAACCACAGACTAATACCTCCCATGAGCATGGATTAAAAAATCCTTAACAAAACATTAACAAATAAAAAAATTTAAAGTATATAAAAAGAATTATACAACATGACAAAATGAGATTTATCCCAGGTATGCAAGGCAGCTTCAGATGTTAAAAATCAAATAATGTAATCCATCACATCAACAGGCAAAGAACCAAAAATCACATGATTATATCAAATGCTTTTGACAAAATCCAACACTCATTCAGGATAAAAACTCTCAGAAAATTAAGAAATAGAGGGAAACTTTCTAAACTTGATAAAGAATATCTACAAAAAACCTACAGCAGCTACCATCATAATTAATGGTAGGAAACTGGAAGTTTTCTGACTAAGATAGGTACAAAGCAAGGGTGTACCCACTTACCACTCTTTTTCAGCATTATACTGAAGTCCTTGCTAATGCAGTAAGGCAAGAAAAGGGGATTAAAGATATGGAAGGAAGACCTAAAACTGTCTTTGTTTGAAGATGATATGATTATGTAGAAAATCTGAAAGTAGTGACAAAAAGCTCATGTAATTAACAATTACAGCAAGGTTTCAGGATATAAGATTAATAGACAAAAGTTAGTTGCTTTCCTATAAGCCAATGATGTGCAACTGGAGCTTAAAATTAAAAACACAATTTCTTTACATCAATATCCAAATAAATAAAATACTTAAATATAAATCTGACCAAATATGTACAAGATTTAAAGAAGGGGAACTACAAAACTCTGATGAACTAAATAGAGGCATCATATTTATGGGTAGGAGTACTGAATATTATCAAGATGTCAGTTTTTCCTATTTGATCTGTAGATTCAATGCAATCCCACTCAAAATCCCAGCAAGTTATTTTATGGATATCAACAAACTGATTAAACTTTATGTTGAGAGTTAGCCTCTATCACCTCAGGATGGTCGCTAGTTAGTAGAAGATCTTGGTTTTGCAAAGAGATGAATTGTTCCAAAAACCATGCAAGCTCACAAGAAAATCTTCCAAAGAAAAGTGCAAGCTTGGAGAAAATCTTGAGCCCCAGGAAAGATTGTACCCTGTGAGAGATCTTGAAGTATTAAACCTAGTTGAACCGTGCCTTGATTCCTAACTTATGGGAACTGGTAGTATAAATGTGTACTGTTTTAAGCACTAAATTTATGGTAATTTGCTACAGAAAAATATGAAACTAATATAGTAACTCCTTGAGTTTCTCAAAACTGCTAGTTCCTTTGTTGCCAGTGCATTCCATATTGTTTTGGTAGATAGATTTTCTAGACCTTTATGCAGAATATGATGAGTAGTTGAGTATTTTGGCCTTATATAGTAAATCTACTCTAGCATGTCTGCTTCTCTGAGCTTTTTTAATCCTTCCTCTACAATCTACCATAGCAACACTGGCATGTATTTTTCAGTTGGAGTGAGCGCTTTTTCCACGTTTCCAGAAGCCATTCTAGCAACATGTCATTACTCTCTCCTGCTTTTGCTAGATTGTTAAACCCTTAATAATGGGGAATTTCTCCCATATTGATAAACTCACCACTTCTAATTGTATTCTGTTCTCCTTGATCTAGTATCTTCAGGATCTAGCCCCATATATATCTTCCTGCTAGATTAGATCCTCTAGTTCATTCAGTGTATAGTTACTTTTCCTTCTTTTGGCCCGGCTAGTACTTTCCACAGCCAGATTATGTTGTGACTTCACCTTACTTATGTGTCTGTTGGCCAGGAAGGGAGGTGGGGTTTGAGAGAGGATCCTGAATTGTCTTGCAAGGCAGTGGCCTGTGCATTGTCTTTAAGCAATAGATGAATACTACTTTTGTATTGAATTAAAATTGGTGTACAATATTATATTAGTTTTAGGTATGCAAGATAATGATTCAGTATTTTTGTAGATTATGAGATGATCACCATGATAAGTCTAGTTACCATCTGTAACCATACAAAGTTTTAATATTTTTTGACTATATTCCCTATGCTGTACTTTACATCATTATGACTTATTTTATAGCTAGAAGTTTGTAACTCCTAATACCCTTCATGCATTTCACTTGTCCCTGAACCACCCTCCCCTCTGGCAACCACCAGTTTGTCCTCTGTATCTGTGAATCTGTTTTGTTTATTTTGTTATTTTTTTTATTCCATATATAAGTGAAATTATATAGTATTTGTCTTTCTCCATATGACTTATTTCACTGAACAGAGTACCCTCTAGCTCCATCCATGATGCAAATGGCAAGATTTCATTCTTTATGGCTGAATAAGTGTGAATGCTAACTTTAACAGAGTGCAGTGGACTCCTTTTGCAGTCCCAGTGGGTTCAAGGGAATCTGGGGATTCAAGAATTTCAAGTATTTTGATGCAGATGCCCTTATCCCAAGATTAAGAGTCCCTTTTCTTCCTTATGATTGCCCTCTCTTTGATATAGTATCCAGAATTCCAGCTTCTTGGGCTCCTTCACTTTTCTATTTAAGTCTGCCCTCCAGCTGCAGTCAATGAGTTTCCTTATATGCTGCCTTGGAAGGCCTCTGACTTTCATGTGTTCCCTTCAAACTGTTGATTTATCAGCCTCATCCTTTATTGTTCTCTCCAGTGCATCAATAAAAATGAGAAAAATCATCCAATTCCATATTCCCTCTAATTACTCATCATCTCAAGTCATTCATATGCCTGAGATACTGTGCACATTGTAGTAGCCTTCTCCATTTCATATCCCATTCAAGTTTACTACCAGTGACTGTGTTAACAATTACAAGCTACATCATACCAATGGCTGTTAGTACTCTACCTACCACTACAGATGAAGTCCTCCTATCAGGACTAGATAGTCCTCCTATCTCCTATCCTGAGAGATTTAGCTCTAAGAGCCCATGTACAATACTGCTTCTTAGGATTATTACTAATGTGAATTGTCTTGGGTCACATTTCCCAAGAAAACAAATAAGTGCGTATAGGAGTTAATTGGAGAATGATCCCAAGGGCAGCATCTTGAAGGGAGTGAGAAGCCAGATGAACAGAGGGGAATATAAACCTTGATACGGCTGTAGTCAGACTTCAGGCTACCCATCAGGACTATCTAGAACTGGAATTGTCCCTCAGAATTATCCTGAATTGAGGCAAGGGGGTCAGGTCTTTTTCCCCCCATCCCAATAACCAGTCATTTGATGCAGGCTGCTGCCCAGGAGGGGCCATAATTTTGGGCAAGGTGAATTATTTAGGTCAAGGTCAAGTCCTAGAGAGGGATTCGGCTGTAAATGATTAGCAGCCCCTAGTCCTGCAAATGGGCGACAGAGTGGCTTCATCCTGTTGTGAATATCTGGCTAGAGAATGGCACTATGTACTACGATTTCTAAAGTCTGTGATTATAGATTGTATTGTAGTTAAGGAGTTTTTCTCTTCAAGCTTAAATAGTTTTTCAACAGAACACTTAAAACAGAATGAACCATGTTAACTCTATTTTTTCAGACAATAAATATTTATGGAATGTTTACTATGCTAAGCACTATGATAGGCACCATGGAAACAACCATAAACACTACACAGTTGAAAGTATAAAACCATTCTCTTCAGTCTTGGCAGATGGAGACTGTGAATTAGAATCATCCTTGACTTAGAATTTAGTCATTATAAACATCATCTTGAAAGCTTCAGCTGTATCTTTCTGTAGTTGAGGGAAAGGCCATAAAGAAGTATATGGCTCAGCAATCACATTATTTTCCACTCCTAACCAGCTAAAAAAAAAATCTGAAAGAGAAGAAGTACTGAGGAGATGAAGAAAAGGAACTAACACTTCTCTGTGTAACATAATGAACTAGCATCAGTGTGGCAGAGGCTATTCTGCAGTTGATAGGTTGAGAGTATATTGTCCTTGAAAATTAATGTTTTTTCTTCTTTTAGTTGGTTTTACTGAAGTATAACTTACATACAATGAACTTCACCAATTTAAGCATACAATTCGCTGAGCTTTTACAAATTAATATAACTACCACCAAAATCAAGATATAGGACATTTGCATAACCTTCCCAAATATTCTTGTGCTATTTCATTTTTTTTAAGATTTTATTTATTTGACAGAGAGAAACACAGCCAGAGAGGGAACACAAGCAGGGGGAGTGAGAGGGAGAAGCAGACTTCCCGCTGAACAGGGAGCCCGATGTGGGACTCGATCCCGGGTCTCCAGGATCATGACCTGAGCCGAAGGCAGTTGCTTAACCAACTGAGCCACCCAGGCGCCCTTCTTGTGCTATTTCATCTCCTCCTTACTAGTCAGATTTTTGTCACTGGGATCTTGCCTCTTCTATAATATCATATAAATAAAATTATACAATATATAGTCTTTTGTACCTGAGTTTTTTTCCACTTGGCATAACTCTTTCAAGGTTCATCAACAAAGACTTGTATGCAATTATTTATATAAGCATTATTCAAAAATATCCCTAAACTGCAAACAACCCAAACGCCCATCAACTGGTGAAAGAATAAATGAACTGTGTTACACTTACAGAGTGGAATACAACTCAGCAATGAAATGGACAAACCACTGAAAAATGCAACAAGGGTCTCCTATTTTATGTGTATACTAAGTTATGGGGTTTTTTTACTGATAAATTTAATCTACAAAGAGCAGAGAAGTGCTCAGTGTCTTGATACAGCTAAATGTTCACATGGGCTTGGATGCTGAGTGGCCAAGAAGTGACAAATAGCTACTACTCTTGTTTCCTGAGAGTGATGACTTTTGCTAATCTGTCTGTATCCTCATGACATCTCTTTCTTATGACCAACATATACTTTTGTTAGTTGACTTGCCAGGATTAGAGGAGAGCTAGGCTGACAAATGTAAAATCTAGTATGAGGGTCTAAAATGTAACACTGGTCACTAGTGTGAAAACTGGTAAAACCCTTTAGGAAACTGATTCAGCTATAACAAGCATCTTAAATATAGCCATACATATTGACTAAGTTTACTTTTGGAACTCTGCCTTATGAAAATAGAAATGCAATCCAGGGTAATTATAGTGATGTTCAATGTACTTTTATCTAGTTATTTTATCTTAAGGTTCACACTTGGTGTGTAGTTCCGTGGGTTTTGACAAACTCATAATGTCTTGTAGCCACCATTATAGTGTCATACAAAATAGTTTCACTGTTGTAAAAATCCCTGTGCTCTACCTATTTATCCCTTTGCCTCTCATCCCTCAACCCCTGAGAATCACTGATCTTTTTACTGTCTATATAGTTTTTCCATTGTCATTTGTCTTATAGTGAGAATAATACAGTACCTTTTAAACATTGGCTTTTTTCTACTTAGCAATATGATTTTAATGCTCCTCCATTTCTTTTTGTGGCTTAAGAGCTCATTTCATTTTATTGCTGAGTAATAGATTTTGTATAGATTTATACCACAGTTTGTTTAGCCATTCACCTATTGAAGAACATCTTAGTTGCTGCCAGTTTCAGGGAAGTTATGGATAAGGCTCATATAAATACTTGTGTGCAATTTTTTGTGTGCATGTAAGTTATCAAGTCAATTGAGGTAAATACGTAAGAGTACAAATGTTACATGGTAAGAGTATGCTTAGTTTTGTAAGAAACTGCCAAATTGTCTCCCAAAGTGACTGTACCATTTTGCATTCCCACCAGCAGAGAAAGAGAGTCCTACTGTTCCACATCCTTGTCAGCATTTGTGCTGTCAGTGTTGGATTTTAGCTATTCTAATAGGGGTTTAGTAGTATCTTATTGTTTTAACTCACAATTCCCTAACATATGGTGTTGCGCATCTTCACACAGCTTTTTTGCCAAATGTGTTTCTCTTTGTTGAGCTGTCTGTTTAGATATTTTGCCCATATTTTAGTTGGGTTGTTTGTTTCCATACTGGTGGGTTTTAAGAGGTCTTTAAATATTTTGGATACACATCTTTTATTAGTTACATGTTTTGAAAATATTTTATCCCAATCAGTGGATTTCTTTCCATTCTGCTAACATTGTCTTTTCCAGAGCAGGAGATTTTAGTTTTAATGAAGTCCAAATTACTATTTTTTTTCTTTTATAGATCCTGATTTGGGAGTTAGATCCCAAAATTCATTGCCAAACCCAAGTTCACCTGGAATTTCTCCAATGCTCTCTTCCAGAAGTTTTATACTTTTGTGTTTTATATTTAGGCCTATGATACACTTTGTGTTAATCCTTGTGAAAGGTACAAGAGATATAAGGTCTGTGTCTAGACTCCAGCACCATTTGTTGAAAAGACTTTTCTTCCTCCATTGTGTTGACATTGCTTCTTTGTCAAGATCAATTGGCTATATTTGTTTAGATCTAATTTTGGGCTCACCAATCTATTTCTCTATCATTTCACTAATACCACACTATCTCAATTACTATAGCTTTAAAGTAAGTCCTGACCTGAATAGACATTTTTCCAAAGAAAACATCCAGACGGCCAACAGACACATGAAAAGATTCTCAATATCACTCATCATCATGAACTTGCAAGTTAAAACCACAATGAGATACCACTTTATATTAGTCAGAATAGCCAAAATTTAAAATATAAGAAACAACAGTGTTTTCAAGGATACAGATAAATAGGACCCCCTCACTCACTGTTGATAGGAATGCAAATTGGGGGGCGCCTGGGTGGCTCAGTTGGTTGGGCAACTGCCTTCAGCTCAGGTCATGATCCCGGAGACCCGGGATCGAGCCCCACATCGGGCTCCCTGCTCGGCGGGAAGCCTGCTTCTCCCTCTCTCACTCCCCCTGCTTGTGTTCCCTCTCTGGCTGTGTTTCTCTCTGTCAAATAAATAAAATCTTTAAAAAAA
>PITA01032743.1:0-13585 GCA_004023965.1 Spilogale gracilis
CCAAAGAAGTCAAGGATCTATACTCGAAGAACTACAGAACACTCATGAAAGAAATTGAAGAAGACACAAAAAGATGGAAGAGCATTCCATGCTCATGGATCGGAAGAATAAACATTGTCAAAATGTCTATACTGCCCAGAGCAATCTATACTTTCAATGCCATTCCGATCAAAATTCCACCAACATTCTTCAAAACATTGGAACAAACAATCCTAAAACTTATATGGAACCAAAAAAGACCCCGAATCGCTAAGGAATTGCTGAAGAAGAAAAGCAAAGCTGGGGGCATCTCGTTACCTGACTTCAGGCTTTATTATAAAGCTATGATCACCAAGACAGCATGGTACTGGCACAAAAACAGAGAAATAGACCAATGGTACAGAGTGGAGAGTCCAGATATGGACCCACAAATCTATGGGCAAATCATCTTTGACAAAGCAGGAAAAAATATCTAGTGGAAAAAAGACAGTCCCTTCAAAATGGTACTGGGACAATTACACAGCTACTTATAGAAGAATGAAACCAGACCATTCTCTTACACCACACACAAAGGCAAACTCGAAATGGATGAAAGACCTCAACGTGAGGCAGGAATCCATCAAAATCCTAGAAGAGAACATAGGCAGTAACCTCTTTGACATCGGCCACAGCAACTTCTTTCAAGACACGTCTCCAAAGGCAAAGGAGACAAAAGCGAAAATGAACTTCTTGGACTTCATCAAAATAAAAAGCTTCTGTAAAGCATAGGAAACAGTCAACAAAACAAAGAGGCAACCCACAGAATGGGAGAAGATATTTGCAAATGACACTACAGACAAAGGGCTGGTATCCAAGATCTATAAAAGAACTACTCAATCTCAACATCCAAAAAGAAGAAACACATCAAAAAAATGGGCAAGAGACATGATGAAGCACTTCTCCGTAGAAGACATACAAATGGCTAACAGACAATGAAAAGATGTTCAGTGTCACTATTAGGGAAATTCAAATCAAAACCACACTGAGATACCACCTTACACCAGTCAGAATGGCCAAAATTAACAAGACAGAAAACAACAAGTGTTGGAGAGGCTGCAAAGAAAGGGGAACCCTCTTACACTGTTGGTGGGAACGTAAACTGGTGCAGCCGCTTTGGAAAGCAGTGTGGAGGTTCCTTAAAAAATTTAAAATAGAGCTACCCTATGACTCTGCAATTGTACTACTGGGCATTTACCCCAAGGATACAGATGTAGTGAAAAGAAGGGTCACATGTACCCCAATGTTCATCGCAGCAATGGCCACAATCACCAAACTGTGGAAAGAGCCATGATGCCCACCAACAGATGAATGGATAAAGAAGATGTGGTACATATATACAATGGAATACTATGGCTCCATCAGAAAGGATGAATATCCAACTTTTTAGCAATAGGGCTGGACTGGAAGAGATTATGCTGAGTGAAATAAGCCAAAAATAGAAAGTCAAGTATCGCATGGTTTTACATACTTGCGGTCTATGAGGGGCAACCTAGAGGACTGTAGGAGAAGGAAAGTAAATGGGAAGTAGGGCAATCCAGGCAAAGAAACGAAAAAACAGAGGCTTTAAGCTTGTTGTAGGTTGGGAAAAGTATTCTTACTTGAGATGACGTACAAAGTCAGATATTTAGCTAACTGAGCCACCCAGGCACCCCTGGAGAAAGTACTCTAAACGCAAATATCTGCCAAAGTGATTTTTCCCCAGAATATGTAAAGAACTTGTACACTTTATAATAGAAAGACAGAAAATCCAATGTGTAAAAGATTTGACAGATACCTCTCTAGAGAAGATATATAAATTGCCAATACGCACGTGAAAACTTATACAATACCATTAGTCATTGGGAAAATGTAATTCAAAACCAAAATGAAAATCTGCTACATACCATCTAGAATGGGTACACAGAGAAAGATCAATAACACCAAGTGTAGAAAGGATACAGAGCAATCAGTACTCTGATTTATCACTCTGAGTGTGTTAAATAGCATAACAACTTTGGAAAACTCTTTGGCAATTCCTTATGAAGCCTAGAATATACTTATCAAACAATTCAGCAATTGTACTCTTGAATATAATAATTTTTATAGTAGTTTTATTCATAATAGATCCAAATTGGAGACAAACCAGTTGTCTACCAATATGAGAATAGTTCAACAAGGCTTGGTACAGACATCAAATAAAATTCTACTCAGTAACAAAAAAGAAGGAATTGCTGAAACATGCAAGGATATGGGTAAATCTAGAGATTCGTCATTATAAAATTCACCATAACCATTCTGCTAAAATGAAAGAAGAGAGACCCAACACAGTATTTATTAGAAGGATCTGGTTGTAGAAGCTTCTAAGACAGGCAAAACATATCCAGTATTTGTTTCAGGTGGGGCTTTAACTGAGAAGGGGCATGAGGAGAATTCCTGTCATGATAAAAATATTCTGTGCCTTGTTAGAGGTGTAGATGATAATAATTTATGTATTTGTCAAAATCTTTGACACATATGCTTAAGATTTCTGTATTTCTCGGTATATAAATTATATTCACCAACTAAAAAAATTTTTTTAAGCTTTCCTATCTTGTATTTTGTCAAATAGACATGACTTGATACATTTTCTCCTCTATGGAGTTAACCTAATGTAGCCAGATTTGAGTTATCTTTTAAAGAACTTTAAAGAATGTCTTTTCCACCTCCAAAGACTTTGGGGATTTAAATAATTCATGTTAACAGATATGAAACAACTTTAAATTGAACTAAGCCCACTTGGTGAGTGAAGTTCATTCACTAGCCAGGGTAAAGCAGCTGTCCAGGGGGAAGTGTCTGAGCCTCACAAAAAGCCTGACTAATGTATTCATTATCTCATGAAGCATGATTTCACAGTGCTGCAAATGTGTTCAACTTTTTAAGCCAGTGGACTTAAACCTTATTTTGCTGTGATGCCTTAAACAATGGAATATTCCAGAATATTTAGTCAATACATGTTTACTAAGAACTCCCAAAGGACATAATCCTACCCAGGGTTCCTTTGCAAACACCAATAGTGCTGAGACTAATTTGTTAACAAACATATCAGTGTCATTTATCTAAGTCAGCGTTGTCCTTGCAAATCCTTGGATCTAAGTTCCCATTTAAAACTGTATTTTTTTTGCTTAAAACTGTGAGTGCTAATTTAAAAAAAATCACATTAAAAAAAGAAAATCTGGTAAATACTGGCTTGCATTAAATACACACACCCCTTTAAAAATGTGAAAAAATACTTTTTTTAAAAAAAAGGCTTAACTATATTCTTTATTCAAATATAGTTCCAAATTATACTTGATTACTATTTTTAAAAATAATACCCTTCAAAGATGATGATTTGCTACTACTGAGAATATGTAAGAGCTCCCTTTACAGGTCCTAGTGTTATTTCTAAGAACTACATCTTTAATTTAGCTGAAAATATTAAACAAGAGTTCCAAGGTAATTGGCACTATGGTGGAAACAAGGGAAACAATATAAAAAATATAAACTTCTACCTAGAACTGCTCCAACACTCAAGAGACTCAGAAACACCCCATGATAATATAACTTCGTAAGTCCATGCTAGAACTATGTAGAGGTTGCTATGCGGTCAGTGAAGGAGTAAAAACTTCATCTAGATAGCTTTACAGAGACAGTAACAAAGAAGGAATTTGAGTTTGGTAGGCAAATAAGGCACGGGGACACTATTCCTAATAGAAAGAACAGCATATCTGATGGCATGAAGGCAAAGAGCCAAAAAATGAATTGCTATATATGCTTAGAGATTTGCAAAGACTCCAATGTCTGAGCCCAGAGGTACAGAAAGCTAGCTAGGATGTCAGATGATGAAAATGGTCCTTATAAGACACGTCTGGAGTTTCAGTTTTATTCTATATGAGATCAAGAAACAAAGATTCTTAAGCAGGAGGCTGCTGTGCCCAATTAATATTCTGGAAACGTCTCTCTACTGCCACTGTCCATGATGTACTTAAAGTTCCCTGTCTAAACTTTAGATGGATTTCTTTCTGTCTATAGGTCCCTGACCTCCCTCTTTTTAGAGAATTTACTTTAGAAAACTTGTAATTGCAATTTCTTTCTCTGTCCCCTTGAAATGTATGTAAATCTCCTTAAAAGCCTCTTGCCAGTTTTACAATCCAGAGAATGTCTTTCTCAAGGACAAGGGAGCCATCCCTTTGAGACGAATTCATCAAGGAAGACTGCTCTCCTATCTCCCAATGTCTGTGGGAGGTAGGGGCCTAACTTCCAGGGGCTACTTGTTTGGAGCTGAGTTGTATATCCACCTCCTATCATGAAGATAGGAGAAAGTTTACTTATTGTGGGAAGGGGTGATGGCAATTAGCAAAAATAGGTGACAAGGTGACCTATACTTCTTCCCATCCCAGTTCTTCAAAAATCTTTCAGCCTTTTGTTTTAGCAGAGCTGAGTCATTCCTTCTTGAAATAGTCTTGAGTAAAGTCTTCCTTTCTTTAGTTTTTTACTTTGACACCAGCTTAGACAATGGTTTTATAAATAATGGATGAGGGGGAGGGGGCACTGCGTGCAAGTATTTCATTATGAATCCATGAAGATAATCCAGGCAGAGCTATTGAGACTCCATTAAGAAATTAGCAGAAGAAGAGACAGAAATAGAAGTATTTAGAGGGTAGAGTCTATAGAACTTGGGGACATGGATTTGTAAAGATGTAAATGAAGCCTGATTCTTAGAAAATGTAGAGTGGAGAATCTTACTTCTGACTAGGTGAATGGTACTTAAACTCCCTGATGGAGAGAATTATAAATAAATAAATAAATAAATAAATAAACAAACAAACAAACAAACAAACATATGTATGAAAACAGAGATGGATGACTATGTTTTTTTCTCCCTCTGATTTTCTGTGCTATTTGAAGGCTTGCATGAACTACACATCTCAAAATTTCCCCTTCTTTCCCACAGAAGAAAGAATGTCATTGTAAGTAGTGTTGACCCACCTCATCTTGAGAAAAATGGAAGTTCTCTCATATTGCTCTTTCGTTCGGAGGTGCCCAGAAGTTCTTATAAACATACTGTGGGTAGCTGAGAATTATTAGGGGATAAGCAACTTGCATCTCATTTCTGCATTGATAAGGCAAATCCCATCACTTCCATCATTGGATTGGATTTAATGCTAGAACCAAAAGTCCACCTGAGCGATAGTGGCAAATAAAAACATGGAACAGATTCAGATCTCTGCATATTTCCAGCCAGAAAGGAAAACTCTGTCTCCGGGGCCAGTCTCTACATTTCACCAAAAGACGGTGTCACAGTGGACTGCTATGCTCTGGTACCAACATATAAAATCGAAAGCCACTATCCAAGGGTGCATTAAATATAAAACGCCTGAGTCATTCTGTCTTACACAGAAACATATGGGAAACTTTGCTTCCTAATAAAGAAAACAATGGGGGTGGAAGCAGTCACCACAGGATTAATCTGAATCACAAAGCTTCCAGACCCAGCAAACAGCTTGAGATGTGCAACAGTTTTAGGTTGTTAACTATCAAGTATAATGGAAATTTGGAGGGGCATTATTTATTTCCCCCAAATTTCCAATGAACTCAATTCCTCTTTGGCCCAAGAAGCCTGGATGAGCTGCTCAGCTTAATTTAAAGCTTCTTTAGACAATACCTTAGTAATCACTTCCGGCACATGCTTTATTTCTCTGAATCCCAATCCCAGTTTTTGCCTACATTTTAGCCACCCTCCCATCATGGAAAATCCAGAATGAATATGTTTGGTCTCATCTTCCTATTTGAAACTTTTCAGTCAACTTGATGCGGGTAAGTCCACTGGGCTCAATCAACTGAAACAATACTTGGAATGGATAACAGGAATTCAAGAACAGAGAACAAGAGCTTTGAAACTGGGGTGATTCTTAAATTCCAGAGGTTCTCTCTTTTTCTTAGAAACAGTTGAACTGGTGACATCTTATTCATAGAATTGGGTTGGAGCAGCAGCACAATGAGCTAAGCTGTTCTCACGTGGAAAAGTGCAGAGAAGAGAAAGAATGCTTTTCCCTTTCCAGATGTAGACATATGGAAGCTTATATCCTTTATGAGTGAATGTAAGTTCAGTTTAATCCTATAGGTCATAGGATGGACCTGCTTTGTACATGTTGACCTTCTTCTCTCCCTCCCTCCTTCCCTCCCTCCCTCCTTCCTTCCTTCCTTCCCTTTGCCTGTCCTGCCTTCTTCCTTCCTTCAGAGTGATGAGAGACCGCTAAAGTATTCTATTGCTGCTTGATGCTGTTGACCACCTACTGAGGCCTTGAAAATATTTCCAACCTAATGGTCTAGAAATTTTATTTCTTGGATAAAACTTTAAGGCTTCTAGTAGGAATACTCTACCTTTGAAGGACTAGACATAAATTGTATTGAGGGCATTATTTACTATGTTCTGGTTCTAAGGTATTGAGGAGTAGTTTATTTTCATGTCAGTAGTCATACAATCAGAGCCCTCTAGTGAAATAGAAAATTCTTATTGCTTTCTTTGTTGTTCAGTATTATAACTCAAAATAATAGAATTCCAAACAATTGAGTCTCAGGAACATAGTTATGTGGAAGGAATGTGCAGTTCTAAATGGGGGTATGGGAATGTTGGCTGAAGTTGAAATAGTCAAACGTCCCATTTAATTAACACTCAGGACCTGACTGATAACAGACAGTTTTACTTTCCCCAAAGGCCTACCCCGTTCGTTCCACCTGCATTTCCCAGGTCTTCCACGCCAGTCCTTGATAACAATCCCATCAAGGTTAGTTCCATTAATGGGAATTCAGTGGACAGTGGCACCAGAGGTTCAAAACAAAAACAATGCAAAGAAAGAACTCAACCCAGATAATAGGCTTTTAAGGCTTGGGTTGGATTCATCTTGCTGACCTAAAAATAGTTTCCTTTTATGCATCTGAGGCTTACTATTTAGTCACCCACCAAAAGCTTGCTTCTGTCTCCATTTCAGGTAGGTCAATGCCAAGGCACCTTCTTGAAGTAGAACATATAAACCATCAGTCTCTTGTGAATGACTTTCAGGGAGTGAAATAATTTTACAGGTTTTTGGGCCCGTTAACCATCAGGGGAGCAAATTAATTGAACAGATAGTGGACTTCAGCAAAGTACCAAGTCATACATGGTCTCCTCGGGAGTGAAGAGTAAAATGACTTATATCTAAATTAATGTTTTAAAATGTATAAATTTTGTATAAATGTATAAATTACCCACAAACCAATCTTTAATAATGACCTGTGCATCTTTAGTAGTATAAGAAGCTTAAGCAAGGCTAAAGCACATTCTTTCAGGATTTTTGTTTTTTTAAAGGTATAGAAAATTCCAACAACCTATGGATCCCAGGTTGAAAATAATGCCCCAGGAAGAAAATAAAGTAAATAATGCCCCAGGAAGAAAATTAATATTGATAATTATTCAGTCCCATGCGTGTAAGTCATATTTTTCTGGGAAGGAGATTTGAATAAAGAGGAACAATATGCCACTCATTATTTCTAAGGCAGTAGAGAATACTTGTGTGCTTGAACCCATACAAAGAATTGGAAGTTTTGTTTGTATGAAAAGAAGCTACATTAAAAACTATTTTTCACTTCCAAATGTAGATCGCCCAATTCTTTTTTTTTAAAGATTTTATTTATTTGACAGAGAGAAACACAGCCAGAGAGAGAACACAAGCAGGAGGAGTGAGAGAGGGAGAAGCAGGCTTCCCGCTGAGCAGGGAGCCCGATGCTGGGACTCGATCCTGGATCTCTGGGATCATGACCTGAGCCGAAGGCAGTCGCTTAACCAACTGAGCCACCCAGGCGCCCCTATATCGCCGAATTCTTGCTGAAAGTTTCAAAGGACTTTTATGATACTCTAAGACACAGTCACTACTTTGAATAGAGAAAGCAATATTTTCTGTTTAAAGATGTATTTTTTTATTTATAGGCATATTTTAAAGTCATGCTCTAATATTTAGGACTTTATAATTCCAAACCAATGAAAATATTCTAGGTCAAAAAGGAGATTATAAATGTTTCAAGATACAAGCAATGTTCTCAAGGAAATAGCTGAATGAGTAAAGATGAGCAAGTTATGCAAATTATTGTAATAATTTTAAGTTCAAGAAGGAAAGAGACTTTAGAAATAAATATGGTGGCTAGTTTGTGGGAAGGATAAAATAGGAAATTGTGCCCATCTAACTATGAAAGTAATCATGGTTTTCCATACTGTAGAAATGTAGACTTATTACATGATAAGGACCTTTTTCTTTTTCTTGCTGTGGATTGAAAAACAAAATAAAACAAAACAAAGGAAGGTATGAATGAGGAAAGCATACAGTATAAAAAATGTTCCTTTTCTGTATTGCTTAAAAGACTAAAACAGGCATAATAGGAAGTCCCCAATTTTTTCTGTGTCTCCTTTCCTGTCTCCGTCCCTTCTTTCCTTCCTTCCTCTCTTCCTTTCTCTCTCCCTTTCTTTCTTGCTTGCTTTTACTCCTTCCATCCACTTCCCTTCATACTGCTTAACCACAATGCTGAAAGACTTTGCAAAAATTGGTCTTGGAAAGTCCTGTTAGGACAGACACTGGAATAGCATTGAAATAATAATCTTGAGCAAGAGCCACAAAACCCAGAAAATCTCCAACTGCAAATTTCACAGCATTTAATGAGAAAACTATGACCCCAGCCAAACTGCAAGGACACGTGTCCTCCTCTTCTCATCTTCTGAAAGCCCAACCTGCTTCTACTCAGGAGTTACCTGTCCTCAGTGCTCCCTGATGCTTATCAGCTGAACAAAGCCTTCAACCTTGGCTTCAATCACCTTTTTATTTTCTCTGCAAGAGTCCATTTGTGTCTGTAAGAAATGGCAGTAAATGAACAATTACAACATTGTTGCCTGAGAGAAATTTGATTCCCAAACTGCTCTGAAAAATCAAAAAAGAATGCAAGATACAAATGTCTTAAAAATGTTTTTTTTTAAAGATTTTATTTATTTGACAGAGAGAAACACAGCCAGAGAGGGAACACAAGCAGGGGGAGTGAGAGAGGGAGAAGCAGGCTTCCCACTGAGCAGGAAGCCCGATGTGGGGCTCGATCCCGGGTCTCCGGGATCATGACCTGAGCCGAAGGCAGTCGCTTAACCAACTGAGTCACCCAGGCGCCCCTTAAAAATGTTTTAATAGGGGCGCCTGGATGTCACAGTCTATTAAGGCTCTGACTCGGTTTCAGCTTGGGTTGTGATTTGGGGATCCTGAGATTGAGCCCCATACTGGGCTCCATGCTCAGCACAGAGTTTGCTTGAGATTTTTCTTTTCCTCTCCCTCTGCCGCTGCCCCCCCCCGATTACTATCTCTTTAAATAAATAAATATTTTAAAAACTGTTTAGAATATAAAATAAAAGATTTAAGGAGTGTGGTTTTTCTTAAGCCTGGAGGCATAAATTGAGTAAATAATCTCTCTACTTATAAATAAACACTTCCTAACAATTATGTTTGACCTAATGTAAATAGTATCAAAGAGTTTTATTTGTATAAAATAAAACATTAGTTTTCTAGACACAGTATACTCTCTTACTCTGTTAAACATACCCAGAAGCACTAGCTAAATTAAGACATCACCTTTCAACATCTGCCAGGTAACTATATAAAGGCAACAAACCTAGCAAGAGAGAGAGATTGTTATCAAACTATCCAAATATTTTTCTTCACTGTTGCTTCGTTAGAACATCCTCTAGATCTCTTCATTATGAAATCATTTAAGATCTTTTAAAAATACATATGATTATTTAGAATCATAGCGCCATACTATTTGCCCATTTGTACCTTTCTGGATCCTCATTCCAAGGCTCTATGAAGCTTTCAATGGTTTATGAAGAGCTTATGAAGACCTATGAAGAGAAGGTAAGACACTTCTAGGGTAAATATTTTGTTAGAAATGACAAATCTCTACTCATAAGAAAATGTGTATGTATACTTTAGGTACTCAGATCTACTTCTAATCAGTTTAATTGACATTATCTAGAGAAATCAAAGGAAAATTACGTGATATACCAAGATATATATACTTAGGAATTCATTTGGAAAGGAGCTATGAAAATAAAGTTTGTGCATTCAGTTATAAGTCACCATTGATTAAGCAATTCCAAATGGCTACTTATAATTAAGGATTCCAATTTGGCTATGCTCTAAGAGGCCCTGGAGAATAAATAGGAAATGAAAAAACATCCAAATGAAATATTCTTTACTAAGATATGGATTTTTTTTCCCAGTTGTAGGTTTGCACTTCATTTATCTTAGAAAATTAAAGTTTTAACCTAATTTAGATAAGATGGTGAACTACAAAGAATTAATAGAGATAGATTTGTAATTCACTACAAATTTTGGAAAAACACTGGAGGCACTGATTCTGTACCAAAGCACACCAAGGCATCATGAATGAAGAAATGCTTTTTTCCTTTTTTACGGTGATATTTTTGGTCTTGGCTGATGTTATAGCAACATCCAATGCTGTAAAAGGGAAGGAACATACATTGAGAACTATTTTGTGTCAAACACTGTTAAAATGGACCTTTCCTATAGTCTTTAAATAGCATTAAGAAATAGGCATTATAACCTTGAAAACATGATGTTCAGAAAGGTTAAATAACTCATCCAAGGTTAAAAAAAGATATAAAAATCAACATTGGAAACCAAACCTTTTTAAGTTAGGCACTTGTTTGACAATGGAAAGATTAGATATTATGGCAAATGGATTTGAGATTTCCTGAGATTTTTGATTTAGCTGCCAATTATTTGTGTGTGTATATATGTATATGTAAAATCATAATATGTATAATTATAGTTATACCATATAGTTATATGTATGAAGATTATAATTATAATTTCCCCCAATGATAAAAATTATTTCTCATGTCAAATCTGTAACAGCTAGTCCTAATTGTGGGGTGCTTCTCCTAAAAATGATTCAGTCAAGGTTCAAACATCTTAATATACTGCCTTTTGCACTTGGCTTCTGTTAGCTGCTTCAAGATGGCAAGGGGGAAAATCCATGAGAAGTGTTTCCTTTTTTTTAAAAGTTTGTCCAGTTTTTATTAACCATTTTTAAAAATATATTTTATTTATTTGACAGAGAAACACAGCTAGAGAGGGAACAGAAGCAGGGGGAGTGAGAGAGGGAGAAACAGGCCTTCTGCCAAGCAGGAAGCCTGATGCGGGGCTTGATCCCGGGATCATGACAGCAGACGCTTAATGACTGAGCCATCCAGGTGCCCCTTTTATTAACCATTTTTAAGTGTGCAATTCACGGGCATTAATTATACTCATAATGTTTTTGCAGTCATCACTGCTGTTTCCAAAAGGTTGTTACATTTTTAAAGAGCTGTAAACACACACACACACACACACACACACACACACACACACATGAAATGCAGCAGACTACATGTTGACCTCAAAGCCTGAAATTTTTCTTCCTGGAAACTTTATATAAAATGTTTGCTGTTATTTGCTCTTGACACAAGAAGCTGTCAAAAGCAAATGCTCCAATGGCAAAAAGATTCCAAAGATCAGGATCAGCTCTCCGTTCTCTCTAATCTGCTGGTTTCCTTCTTTCCTTCCTCCCTCTTTCCCTCTTTCTTCTTTCTTTCTTTCTTTTTCCTTCCTTCCTTCCTTTTTTTTCTTTCATTCCTTCCTTCCTCCTTCCCTCTCGCCCTTCCTTCCTTCCTTTGTCCTTTTCTCCCTCCCTTCCTTCTTCCTCTCTCTCTCTTTTTTTAAAAAAGGGCTAATTTTTTTTAGTACAATTATGGTCACAGCAAAATTGAAAGGAAACTATAGCAATTCCCCATCTATCTTCTCCATCACATATGCATAATCCATCCCTATTACCAACATGTCCCTCCAGAGCAGTACATTTGTTACAATTGATGAACCTAAGCCAACACTTCATAAATACCCCATATCCATAGTTTACCATTCTATGGATTTGCACAAAGCTATAATAACATTATCTATAACCTCAATGATAGAGTATTTTGTGTATTAGTATATATAGAAAACATACATTCTATTTTCATTGCCCTTAAAATTGCCTGTGCTATAAACACGTCCAGGCACTCCAGTCCCTGTAAAACAATTATTCTTTTCGGAAATGTTACATAGTTAAAATTATAAAGTGTTTAGCCTTTTCAGATGGGCTTCCTTCCCGTCATAGTATGCATTTAAGTTTCCTCCGTGTCTTTTCATGGCTAAATAGCCCATTTTTTCTTTCCTTTTCTTTTTTTTTACTGTTACTTAAATTTTTTTTCCAGTGTTCCAAGATTCATTCCCCATTCACCACACCCAGTGCTCCACGCTTTAGGTGTCCCCAGTACCCACCACCAGGCTCTCCCATCCCTCCACCCCCCTCCCTCCAAGTCCCTGTTTGTTTCTGTGTCCAAAGTCTCTGTTGTATCGTTTCCCTCCCTGGATTACCCTAGTTCCCATTTACTTTCCTTCTTCCACTGTCCTCCAGGTTACCCCTCATGCACCGCAAGTAAGTGAAACCATGCGATACTTGACTTTCTCTACCTGGCTTATTTCACTCAGCATAATCTCTACCAGTCCAGTCCATGTTGCTACAAAAGTTGGATATTCATCCTTTCTGATGGAGGCATAGTATTCCATTGTATATATGGACCACACCTTCTTTATCCATTCATATGTTCGTGGGCATCTTGGCTCTTTCCACAGTTTGGTGATTGTGGCCATTGCTGCAATGAACACTGGGGTACATGTGGCCCTTCCTTTCACTACACCTGTATCTTTGGGGTAAATGCCCAGTAGTGCAATTGCAGGGTCATAGGGTAGCTCTATCTTTAATTTTTTAAGGAACCACCACACTGCTTTCCAAAGCGGCTGCACCAGTTTACGTTCCCACCAACAGTGTAAGAGGGTTCCTCTTTCTCCGCAGCCTCTCCAACACTTGTTGTTTCCTGATTTGTTAATTTTGGCCATTCTGACTGGTGTAAGGTGGTATCTCAGTGTGGTTTTGATTTGAATTTCCCTGATAGCTAGTGACGCTGAACATTTTTTCTTCTGTCTGTTAGCCCTTTGTATATCTTCTATGGAGAAGTGCCTCTTCATGTCTCTTGCCCTATTTTTGATGTGTTCATCTTCTTTTCGGGTGTTGAGTTTGAGTAGTTCTTTATAGATCTTGGATACCAGCCCTTTGTCTGTAGTGTCATTTGCAAATATCTTCTCCCATTCTGTGGGTTGCCTCTTTGTTTTGTTGACTGTTTCCTTTGCTGTACAGAAGCTTTTTGTTTTGATGAAGTCCCAGAAGTCCATTTTCGCTTTTGTCTCCTTTGCCTTTGGAAGACATGTCTTGAAAGAAGTTGCTGTGGCCGATGTCAAAGAGGTTACTGCCTATGTTCTCTTCCAGGATTTTGATGGATTCCTGCCTCACGTTGAGGTCTTTCATCCATTTCGAGTTTGCCTTTGTGTGTGGTATAAGAGAATGGTCTAGTTTCATTCTTCTATATGTAGCTGTCCAATTTTCCCAGCACCATTTATTG
>PITA01032744.1:0-13595 GCA_004023965.1 Spilogale gracilis
AAACAAACAAACAAACAAATAAATAAATAAATACCCACGTTTCTGGTCCATACAATGGATCAAACCCACCACCTTGGTGTTATTAGCACCACTCTCTAAACAACTGAACTAACCAGCTGATCAAACTCAGCTCTTTCTGCCTTGGGGGAGTTAGTTTCTCTAACCTCAGCTTCTTGTGTGGGAAAGTTAAACATCATAACAGCAACCACCTTAGGGGTTATTGGGAGATTTAAATGCCATCATCCCTGGAGCATGCCTGGTATGTTGGGATAAATGTTAGTGACTATTATTGTGCATCTCAAGATCACTCATCACCATGGTGGATAACTCAAAAAGCTACTCAATTTTGTTAACTTCTTACAATAAGACACCAACAATTAAATACCATATAACAGGGGCAATTTGACCAATATATATATAAAAAAGAAACAATACTAGCTTTTCAGAGCATACAATTATACTTTAGATACATATAGAAGTCACAGTTAGCTGGGGTTTTCTTGGAAAAAAAACATAGGAATGCAGGGAGCCAATGAAATGTGGCCAGAGCTCCTAGGTGTGTGCCCTTACCCAGTTTGTGAGTAATTAAAGTCTTCCTTACACTTTGGCAGGTGGTTTCCCACTTCCCCTTCCTGGAGGGATTGCCTTTGCAATTTCAAGTATCTGCACATTTTTAAATTTTTTTTATTTCTCCTATAGAGGCAAGTTCAACCCAGCATGTCACTACTTTGTGAGCAAAGATGACAAAGGTTCTGCAGTTTTGCTACAGTAGGGTAGAATTTATTAGTAAAAATCACTAAATTAAGACTATCTTTCTGCATTATTTTTTAAGGCACTGACTGTTTCATTCTAGGAAGAAGCTTCCTTCATCATCCTTGGCCCCTAATAGAGATGATGAACCCAAACAATGATAATGCAAGCAAATAAGCATCATTGGTAACACTTTGAAGACTTCAGCTTTTCCATTTCTAATATAGAGTCCTATGCAGAGATAGCACAGCAACACTAATCCTAACTTACAATGGGAATTGTTCAACTACAAAATTAGGACATCTGAGGACAAAATCCTCTGAATGACTAATACACTCCCTTTCCTATGTCCTTGCCAGACTTCCGGAGGAAACACCAACTGTAATGCAATGAGTTTCAAAAAGTTTGTTTTCTTTTCTTTTTCTTTTTCTTCCAAATAAAGACTTTCGTCAGTTAGAAGCAAAACGTCAGGAAGTGAGATGAGAACTGTGAACCTCATGTTCTTTTCCAGTGAAAAACACTTTAATAAATAGCAGTTAAAATCAATCAAGATAAACAACTACATACAAGATGTGTAAATCTCAGTAAATTATTGTTGAGCAGAAGAAGACAAACAAATATCCATGGCATCAGTTCATCTGTGCATGGCTTAAAACAGGGGATGCTGATCTATGGTTAGAAATCAGAATAGTAGTTGCCTTTGGGGACACAGTGCAAGGAAACAAGCTCAAGAGTTGCTGGGATGCTAGTTGCATTCTGTGTATTGATCTAGGAATTGGTTACTTGAGTGTGCACAATTTGTAAGAAGTTATTAAGTTAAAACAATTTGTGTACTCCCCTGTATGTTATACTTTAACGAAAACTTTACTTCAAGTCAAAAAATCCAAAACACTAGAAATTTGTTCCCACAAAGTTATGGAAACAGAAGAGTTTGTTAAATATCGTGGAAATTTCAAGAAAATTTTGATATTATATGAGGTCAGAATTTTAGCTAAAGAAAGCAGTGTTTAACAAGGCCATCATATACAGGTGGAGGGCCAGAGGAAAATGACATTTTTCAATTTCCACATCTCTGTCTTTAGTTTCTGGAAAATAATACCTTTTTGAATTAAGCAGGAATTTATATAATTCCAATATTAAAAAGCATATACTTTCCACTCACTAGTCACCAAAACACCATAAGTATCCCTCTCCATCTTAAAGATAAGCCAGGTCATAAAAATCAATTTTGTACAGACTAACACATTGTTCTCTTTAAAAAAGGGAGTCAGGAGTGATCGTATGTTTAATTGTAACCTACCAGGATTTCATTTTTAGGTCCAAATAATGCTATCCTAAAAAGAGATGTCTTTGTAAATGTTTTTCTCCAGAGGAGTTGGGCATATTGGAGAGATCACCAATTTCTCCTTCCCACGTCATAAAGGGTGCCCTATGCTAACTCTGTCATTGGATTTAGCATATTTCATCTTATCAGTTTACATATTTATCTTTCACCTGGTCACATGTGCAATCTGACCAAAGCTGAGGTCACTGTGGTATTGCTCCACTCCTGTTCTCCTCAGTCTACCCCAGCACCCACCTAGCTGCAGGGCACAGGGACAGTATACCCCAATAGCTTCCCACTTGGAGTGCCTAAATGTTGTGCTTTTCTGTATGAGCATTTTCTCCAAGATTGAAGGGGCATTTGCTCAACCATATTGGCCAGATTTGTTGAGGACTTTGTGTTTCACAACCAGCGAAGGCTGGATATTGATGGGTAAATGCTCCCGTGCCTGGTCATCTACTTTTGCCCTAATAACCACCCTAAACTTTAGAGCCATATAACAATGTTGATCTTAACTGGGGTCTCACCAATTCTGGGAGTCAGGGTTTGGGAATTAGCAGAGTGAGGGTATCTTGTCTCTGCTTCGTGACTTTTGGGTCCTATTTGGGAAGACGCAAAAGCTCAAGTGATAATGACTGGAGTGAGAATCTTCAGAAGGCTTACACACTCACTTTCACGGCAGTTAGTGCTGGCTGTGGCTTTGTGCTCAGCTGGCTGTGGCCGGCAAGTGGTGCTCCATGTAGTGTCCCTGTGGGCTAGTTTGGGCTTCCTCACAACATGGATGCTGAGTTCTAAGCACAACTTTCTTAAGGGAAACAGGAAGAAGCCGTTCAAGAAGATGTTCTCCCATGCCCCATGTCCCAGCCTCTGAAGTCATACAACACCACTTCTACCAAAGTCACAGGTCCACCCATATTTGAGGAAAGGAAACTTAAACCCAAGCTCTTAAATGAAAGAGCCTCAACGTCACGTTACAAGAAAAGTAGACAGAATGGAAAGGTCTTGTTGTGGGCATTTTTGGAGGAAGAATATGCCACACCCAGTGTCCTTGTCCTTCAACTGGATGATTCTGGGGTATGTTCTCCATGGTTCTTTCAAGTATCCCCTGTAGACTGCCTCTCAGCTTGCCGTAGCAGTGACCCATTCATAAATACACACATGGCTGGCTTTTCCAGTGTTCTCTCACTTTTCTTATTCCTCCACTTGTACTTCCTGAGATCACCTGCCAATTATTGCTTGCATCCAAGTCTTTGTCAACGGACTGCTTCTGGGAAAACTGAAATAAGAGAAATTGAGTAATTTAATTCTGCAAAGCTGGAGTCTAACACAGTGGTTATTGCATAGTGTTTAATGAAAACAAATTGGATGACAAAATATGCTCATGTCACAGACTGAGATAGAGCTCTAAGGAAGACATGGGCAAAGTAGCTATTTTTAGAGCTAAAAATATGGCTCATATTGACACTATTTTAGCATTTTCTTCTATCCACAAGCCCAGGTTGTTCAGTTCTTCAAGCATCATTGAAGCATCCCTCAGGTTTTTGGAAAGGAGGATCATAATCGGTCCCTATAACTTAACTCCTACTCTGTTACCATCTTATTCCAACCCAACCATCAGTACCCCCCACCTATGTGGACTTCCTCATCCTTCTGTGTAGGCTCCATCACCCCCACTGGGCCATATATCTCTCCTCACCCTACATGAATGTTTTTCTCACCACAGTTAGGCTCTGACATCTTGCTCTGGCCAACTCTGGTTCTACCCACACAAAGATGCCAAACTTGCTTCTTTGCTTTTAATGGCTTTCGGACTAAATTATTCAAGAAGGAACAAAAAGAAAAGGAAGAGGGAAGGGATTGGAAAGAACAAAAGGGGAAAGAGTCTTTATTATTGAAAGTGATAAAACTTCAAGGAATTGCCTCATGTGAAATAAGAGATAGGAAAATATGACCCATGAAATGTTGATTTATAACTTTACTGTAAGAATTATAACTATCCTGGGGCCCAGGAACATTTATTCTGGCATGATTGGCACATATTATTCTTGTTGTCAAACTTCACAGGAAACCAAATCATAATCAAACGTCATGTTAGTGATTCATCATGGGGAAATATCAGCCACAGGCTTAGAAATAAAGATTCTTGGGTCATTCCACTCTGTTGATGTGGACAAAACCTTACAAAGGAATAAAAGAGGTGATGGTGAACTAACTACACATTAGAACAAGAGAGATTAGATTAGTTGGCTCTCAACCCTGGCTGCCTGGGAATACTTTATAAAATACCAATGCCTAGGTCTATGCCAGAGCTATCAGCTCAAAATCTCAGGGGGGTTAGGGTGATAGGAGAGGAATACATTTCTTTCTTTTTTTTTTCTTTTTTTTTTTTTTTTAACTTCCAAGGTGATCATAATGAGAGGGCAAAGCTAAAAACTATTGGGTTAAATGTTTCAAATGTCAAATTGTTAATTAACATCAGTTTATGATACTTTAATGCACCAACTCATTTGGGGGAATCTGGATTTGGCTTAGGCTCCTTTTCTTTTCCAACATGCCAGGAAATTCTCTGTTAGTGTTTTCTTCTGATACTCTAATTCTTCTATATGTCCATACCTGATGACCACCCTTTACCTAATTTCACCTTTTTCTTAGGTATTGCTTATCCATTCAGCCAGGCTATATTCAGAAAGACTTCATATATCTGGCTCAGAAGCAATGTGTTGATTTGAATATCAACAGTTACCGTGTGGGCAGCTTCTATGTTCCTAGCATGTAGGAAGCATTTTTTTTTACATTTATCTAATTTCAGAATCACTCCAGCCCTATAAAGTAAGTGAATGTGTTCCCAATCTGCTCATGAGGTTGAAAGAGATTGAGCAACTTGTCCCAAGTTACTGAACAACCAATTCTGACAACCAAATCCGATGTTCACTCTCCCTCCCATATTTTAACTTTCAAAGCTAATTCATTTTTTCTTATGTTTAATATTTTCTTGAAGAAAGTTCCATAATTGTAGCATTTGAGTGTTAACAACAATCACTGAAATATAATTCACTAAAATCTGGAATTTCATATGAGTCAGGGCAATTCTGAATGCCTGCCAAAGGGACTTACTAACAGTGATTGAGAAGCCAAAGGGAAGCATTCATAAACAAGATTCATGTGCAGACCCAGATGGACTCCTGCAAGAGTAAAGCACAATATGGTAAATTGGAAGGAAAAACAGAGGCAATCTTCTAAATGTGGCTTCTTTGCACTATAAACGTGCATTCTTGAGCAGCTTGAGTACAAATGCTGAAAAGAAAATCGTTTGGCCTAGGACATGGCATTTGAATTTTTCCCTAAAGCCATATCCAGATATATGAAAGTAATAAATTTAAATAGTACTTGAAAATGTCTACTTATGTAATCCTCAGTAGTTCTCAAGTTAAATGTTATTATTAATATCTTTCCAAGAGTCAGTGACTGATTTTTTTTATTTCTTTTAGTAATGTGAGTCACCTATAACCTGAAATGCATGGCAAATGGGACAGAAAAGAGAAAGAAAGGGAGAATAGGAGACAGAGTAGGCAAGAAAAAATAAGAAACTGACCTTGGGCTTAGGTGGTTGTCAAAGCATTACTTGTTACAGAGGAGAATGCATCTAGGAAATGGGATATACCTCAGCATGAATTTCACTGTTCCAAGAAGATGGACCATCTATCAGGTCATTAATGACCATGATATTTTCTTTTCACTGTGTATCCAGGGGAAAAGAAAGAATGAAAGAAACACAATAAAAGCAATTTAAAGTGAATAACTAAGATTCCTTTTATCAGTCTAAGAACACATTATGCAAAATTCTGAATTTGCTTTGTCCTTTATCACTTAAAACCTTTCTAAGCATTAATTTGTGAATCCAACTTGCTTTTGTGTTCTAGAATCAGGTATTAAAGGAAAATAATAAGCTGCTTGGGGATGACTTAGATAAAGAAGTTTACTGGATGGCTGTATGAGTATTTTAATTAATTCATAGATGCAGTAATTAGTCATCATGACCTTGGGATAACAGACTAACCCTGAAGTCACTCCAGATTAGAATACTCTAAGCTTTGTTCTTTCCTCTTTTAGTTCTCTCTCTAAGGACTTACATATCATAGTTGCAATTAACCAAGCAAGGATCTTCAAAAATCTTTGGTCATACATTTCTGTTGATAAAAAAATCAAGTTGGCCAATATATCCCCAATAATAAGGAGTACCACAGTAATATAATAAATACATCTTAAAACATAGACAAAATGTCAAAATGGTAAAATTACGAGACAAAAACAATAAATAAAAGTTCTATTATTTTAAATTTATACTTCACTTTGGAGGCCATTTTTTATACTTTATGGTTTATGCAAATCACCTGGGATATGGTTAAAACACAGATTTTATCCAGTAGGCCAGAGAAGTGACCTGAGAACTTAAATTTTAACAATCAAGCAGGTGATGTCAATGCTATTGATCCAGAGACCACATTTTCAGTAGCAAGACTCAGAATCAAATACCACATTTCACAAATAATTTTTTCTTGTTCACACATTTCAGTAAGTTTAAGGGAACATTCTTAGCCCATGAAACCCACCAGGAAACT
The DNA here is from genome assembly GCA_004023965.1 of Spilogale gracilis. NCBI lineage: Eukaryota > Metazoa > Chordata > Mammalia > Carnivora > Mephitidae > Spilogale > Spilogale gracilis. The sequence goes on from PITA01032744.1 coordinate 6,694, forward strand.
CATAGTCATATCTCTGGCTTTATTTGAAAGATGATGTCTTCAAACAAGCCTGCGCTTCTTCCAAACCTCTGGATGTAATTCTGTCTCCCCCCAAAATCTGGGGTTTTAGTCTGATGTCCTATTGGATAAACTCTTTTGGCTCTGTCCTTGTGCCCATAATTTTCCTCTTTCATATGGTGCCTTGAGCTTATGCTTGGTGATGAACTCCTACGCACTTAGTACCAACAAAACTGGGACTAAGGTGAGGTCCTTGGACCAAATAAATAAACAAACATGTACATACATATATACATACATAAAGGAGATACCAAAAAACTCAGTAATCAAAATAGGCAATATTATAAATCAATATTTAAGTATCAAATTGGCAAACTAAGGCTGACCCTCTGTTTCTGTCAATAAAGTTCTCCTAGTCCCAGTATCCTTCCTTTCAATATTTATAACATCAATACTCTAAGTTATTAAAAGTTGAGAAGGAATATTTAAACATTTGATGTCTCTTTTTTTTAAGAATTTATTTATTTATTTGACAGAGAGAGAGATCACCAATAGGCAGAGAGGCAGGCAGAGAAAGAAGGGGAAACAGGCTCTCCGCTGAATAGGGAGCCCAACATGGGGCTCAATCCCAGGACACTGAGATCATAACCTGAGCAGAAGGCAGAGGCTTAAGCCTCTGAACCACCCAGGTGCCCCAAACATTTGGTGTCTTTTAATGGATTAACCTGAAGGATTGAATAAAAGCTCTATTGATAAAAACATTTTCCTAGTTTCAATCTTGAATGTTGCCTAAAATCTGTTCCACAATTTCTCTGCTACAAGTGGAATGCGAGACATACTAGATTTGTTGGTATTTATACCTAGGGGGAAGAAAAATTATTTTTAAATACCTATAAAGAATGAATGTCTTCAAATTAAGTGCTATGAGATGTCTCTACCTATAAGTGAATGACATAAAATCCACTCAATCTTCTATACTGGAAAATTTGATGCTGTCTTTAATTTTCCTTTTTCTTCATTTGTCCACATTCAGTTGGTTGCTAAGTTATTTCCACTGTATTGCTCTGAGACCTGTTGGCTCTGCTTTTTATCCTTTCTAGTCCTATCTCTCATCTCTCACCTTCTGCTGCCTGTACTACTCTTTTAGAACCTAAATTCCTCCGATCCTAATTCATTCTCCACATTGCCACCAGGTAACCCTTCTAAAAATAAAGATCTAGTCATTTCATTTTATATCTTTAAAATTTCAGGGTTTCCTGCTATGGGCAAATTGCAAGGCATTCTGTCTGGTTAGTCTTATCTTCCATGATTTCCCACACACATACAACAGCCACTTTGTACTATGTCTGCTAAGATAATTGAGAAATATATACTCTTTTCCTCTGGGAAATAATGGATTTTAAGGAATATATAGGCCTACAGCCACTTAGTGCTTTTTGTTTTAATAGATAGATAGCCTAACTTACAATAAAACCAGAAGAAAAAAAAATTGAACCAATAGTTGAAAACTGAAAGTGGAAATAGGTAGGAAGAGAGGAGAGAGAGAGACAGAGAGAGAGACAGAGGGAGGGGAAGGAGAAGATTATTTGAGACTAGGAGACATGCCTGAACCAGTCCACCTCTAGATACATATCTAGATATCTTTACATAGAACAGTAAATACCTTCTCTTTAGACTAGTTTGAGTTGGGCTTCTGATGTTCGCAACTAAAGACTCCTGACCAATATAATAAACTTGGCAAAACGTAACTCTAGTGTTGTTCATTATCATAAAATTCATATATGTTGGTTCTTTTTTTTTTTTTTTTTAGATTTTATTTATTTATTTGACAGAGAGAAACAGCGAGAGAGGGAACACAAGCAGGGGGAGTGAGAGAGGGAGCAGCAGGCTTCCCGCCGAGCAGGGAGCCCGATGTGGGACTCGATCCCAGGTCTCCGGGATCATGACCTGAACCGAAGGCAGTCGCTTAACCAACTGAGCCACCCAGGCGCCCATATATGTTGGTTCTTTAGTTTCTGGTTGAGTTTTGCCAAAATAAAGAGCAGATAACAAACATTCTTGGGGAGCAGGAGATGAAGAAAACAAAATAATTAAAGATAGATAAATAGTATTTATTCCTACAAAGATTTTTCATATTCTGATTTGCCAACACTTTAGGACTGTCTAAAACCAACTAGACTCCTATATGTATAAATATATAGCATTCAATATATGTACATTATGTGTACTCAACACAATTGAGAATGAAACAAAAGAATATGCATTTTTGAGAGCTGGTGACTTTTCTTGCTCTACTGGCCCTAATATTATTCAGAGGGGGGCGGGAAGAAAAAGACAAGAAAGAATTTATCTTCATTATTGTTTTTCTACTTGCATCTCTGCCGAGTGGCACAGTGACCTTCCTACTACAGATGCTCACAAAGCCGTCAGACTCTCAACATCTGTTACTGTTACCACTCTGAAAATTTGGAAACTCGCTGTACAGCTGGACTTTGCATTTATTATGGTTACAAATGGAATCTCCAAAGCCAATGAGAGTTATCATCTCGTGACTCAACTGAAAGAAATACATGCCCTTAGGCCATCTGTTCCATCCTGAACTATATAGGGAGTCTGGGTTGACCTTTGACTTTTGACTCCTCCCACTTGCTTTCCACAGAAAATGCACTTTTGGAAATCAAATTAGCCATTTAAACAATTCCTTTTTCTTTATCTTAATAATTTTACTTTTTTATGCATTAGAGTTAATTGTTTTAAAACTATACCTTGTCCTCTGAAAAATGCTTTCCAGATATAACCTGTGAATTGACTGCAGCTCACTTACTAACAAAGACCATGGTGTATACTCTTTAAATCTCCAAAAACTGGGGCACCTGGATGGCTCAGTTGGTTGGGCAACTGCCTTCGGCTCAGGTCATGATCCTGGAGACCTGGGATCGAGTCCCACATTGGGCCTGCTTCTCCCTCTCTCACTCCCCCTGCTTGTGTTCCCTCTCTAGCTGTGTTTCTCTCTGTCAAATAAATCAATAAAATCTTTAAAAAACAAAAATCTCCAAAAACTAAGCTAAGAGATGTTGGACCAAATGCTCCTGTATAAAACTTTTATTGCCTTTATAAACTTTCTTTTTTTTAAAGATTTTATTTATTTATTTGACACATAGAGAGAGAGAGAGATCACAGGTACGCAGACAGGCAGGCAGAAAGAGAGGGGAAGCAGACTCCTTGCTGATCAGAGAGCCCGATGTGGGCCTCAATCCCAGGACCCTGAGATCATGACCTGAGCTGAAGGCAGAGGCTCAGACCCTCTGAGCCAACCAGGTACTCCTGCCTTTACAAACTTTCTATCATTTTTAATGTTTCGTCAAGGAAGGAAATAAAGTGTCTTCATTTTGGGCATCTACAACTCAAACCAAAAATCCTTTAAAAGCAATTGATGTTTCCTTTATGAACAGAACATTCTTTCCTCAACAGCAAGTGGGTAATGCAGGCAATATGTTGGCTGTTCTGACACTATTGAGGCATGGACATTGGCGGCAGCTGTCAGCAAGTGAGGCTGTGGACATGCTGAGGGTCACCCTCTACATGCCTTCTTCTCTTAATTTCGCTCCCATACCCTCATTAAGATGAGAAGTCTCACCTCCCTATGTGTGGCTTTCTCAGCAGCTTGCTGGCCTATTCACTAGTTGGGTTGATTTATGATTTAATTTTATGGATGATATCACACAATTATCTCCAGATGGAATAATCAGGATGAAGAGCTGCCAGCCAACATTAGGAATGAAGCAGGTTCATCCAGCACCAGCCATTTCTACACTGTAATTATTTTTTGTTTTGACTTCATAAATTCATCCAGAGACACTGGGTGTTTCTTTCCAGCAGGACCTCATTTGTCTGATTCAAATGAGATGATCTCACTCTGGTCCCCATATTTACCCATATTTCTCTTATCACTCTGCACCCAACAGTGAGACTCATAAATGATGATTTGTGGAGCTAAAGATATACAAAATCTAATCTGCCCAATTTATGATGCAGTCATGGAGTCATCTTAATGAATTGCAAATCTTCAAGTTTTGATTTAGGCAAGCACTTTGATGAGGGGTAGAGGCAGAGGACAAGCAGAGTTAGGTTCCCTCATCACTGAAAGCACCTAAACAAACCTTACCAAGTCAAAGCCAGAAATATGAGGCCAGCTATAATTACTGTGTCTGTTGTGCTCACTGAGCCTCCCATTGCTGTGTGATCCATTATCAAAGGAACTTTTTTTAATCCTGCACTGCAGAATTTTGAGGGGTCAATTCAGCCAGTCCTTGTTTGTTTCCCATGCTTCATTCTAGCCAAAAAACATCACCACAGCCCAGAAAAACACCTAATTACAATGGTCCCATAGTTGGGTATTGGTACTCACAAAAATAATAACACAGAATTATAACTGCAAAACATATTCCTAATGCTCTAGATCCATGCTCATCTGGTTGGTTATTTATTTATTCACTCGTTCAACAAATATTTATTTTTATGCCTATGTTCAGGCTTGTGGGTCATATTAAGTTTCTTTAGTCAAAGACTAATGGAAATCTATTACAGGGTCTAAAGTAGGGATGGTGCAAGGAGTGTGAAATGTCATAATTAAGTGGGTTATGGAGAAAAGACTGGTGAAGGGAGTGGTTTTCTCAGGGTGGGTCCCTGGCTAATTGGTATTTAGACAAAGGTTTCAATTAATTTTGAATAGTACTAAAGTCACTGGAGTGTGGCAAGAGTACTGTTTTTAGATTTCAAGCAAATGTCCTGTTTGTTTTTTACCAACCTAATTGTCTTTGTTTGGGGTTGAGAGTATTGCAAAACCTTAAGATTGGTCAAAGAATGCTTTCTTTCAGTTTCTTTTCTTTTTCTTTTCTTTTCTTTTTTTTTTTTTAGTGGTAACCTCCCCCCGCCCAGATTCCTATAGGGGAAAAAAAAAAGCCAGAGAATTGTCCCCACCTGACACTGTATTATTGTACCAAAATCAGGAAAATATATAGTATTTAACTGAAAGATTTTATTAGGAAAAAAAATGTCTTTGGAAAACTGTCTCAAAACAATCATCAGGACTGATACGAGCATATTCTCAGCTGAAATAACATAAATGTTATTGATTTGACTTATTGCATTAAAATGTCTTCCATATGCATTAATTTAAGAGCTACTTCAAATGCAACATAATATAGGATGTGATCATGAGCTTTGAAGGCAAATAGACTTTTTTTCACATTGCAGATGGGGTATGTGTTAGTTGGAGAACTTTAGGCAAACTACTTAACCACTCTATGCTTCCAGTTGTAAATGTGATGGTAACAATTGTTGTCATTTTTTAATTGTGAAATAAGCACTTACCATAGCAAATAATGATAGTTCAGTAGATTGTAGTTCTCCCCCACTATTCATTTAAAAATGAGCCTAAATCGCCTGGTACCACGTTTCTGTCCATGAATGGCTTCTTAATGCTGTTTTAGTGTGGTGTCACAGGTATGAGATTATCCAAGAGCAGAAGTAAGGCAGAGAGGTTGGAGAACAGTATATTTATTAAGGATCAACACCTATGAATGCTGAGGGCAGAAGGAGCATAGGAAAGAGGATGAAATTGAACTGTAATGAAAGTGGGTTGGAGATCTGGGTAACCAAGCAAGGAACTCAACAATAAATATTATCCAACAAAGTTGGGTAATATTTTGTTGTCAAAATGACTAGACATTTATACCCCAATGTCACTAAGTCACTGAATCTGGGAATGTCCTAGAAATTGTGTGACCTTGGGTAAGACAGTTTTCTGCTACAGAGCAAGGCCCTGTAGTTTGAAGACAGAGGCTTCTGGTTACTGTGCTCTCTTCAACCTTCCTTGAAGTGAGACATGGCCCATGCATCTCCATGTCTACCATCTGTAGTTTCAAATCATACCTTTACTACTTGCTACTTGTGTAACTTACAATGATTATAATTATAGCCAATTTCTAGTAAGCTTTACTGTGTTCTAGACACTATTTCCAATTTTTTTTATCTCTTACATTCATAACCCTGGAAGCTAACTACTATCAGTATTCCCATTTTATAAAAGAGGAAACTGAGGCTCAGAGGAGTTAAATCACTTGCCATGAGCTCACATAAAAAATGGCAGAACCAGATTCCAACTTCATCTCATTTTACTTTACAGTTACAATCTATTGTAAGTCTTTAAAACTAGTTGCCTTATCTGTAAAATAAAACTGATATTGAGAATTAAATAAGATAATTAATGCAAAGCATCTAGCATAGTGTCTCTAATAGTGTCTCAATTAGAGACACTGTTAATATCAAAATATTAAAATGAAAGTTGTGAATTAGAAGCTTTAAGACATGAAGTCTCGACAGGAAAGATATTGCCACCAGGGGAGAAAAAAAAATTGGTTCTTGGGAGACATTAAACTTGTTTTTGATATTAGGTGAAAAACATTTAATTTTTCACCATTATATTAGTTAGATATGTATTTTTCAATTAATCATTCAGTATCTTTATGTTTTGTGGTCTGTTCAGATATTCTCTTTCTTTTTGAGTCAGTTTTGGTAGTCTGTTTTTTTTTTTTTCTCTGAATATGGCCATTCATCTATGCTATTTAATTAGCCCATTATTGTTTTTAGTATTCCCTTATAATACTTTTAAATTCCATAAAATCAATAGTAATGTTCAGGATATATTTCAGTCTTAATTTTAATAGTTTGAGTCTTCCTTCCTTCCTTCCTTCCTTCCTTCCTTCCTTCCTTCCTTCCTTCCTTCCTTCTTTCTTTCTTTCTTTCTTTCTTTCTCCCCCTCCCCTTTATTTTGGTCAATGTAGCTGAAGATTTGTCAATTTTGTTGATCTTTTTTTTTTTTTTTTAAGATTTTATTTATTTAT
>PITA01032745.1:0-13597 GCA_004023965.1 Spilogale gracilis
GTGGTGATGATGTAATGATGATGGTGGTGGTGTTCAGCATTGTGTGTGCCATTATAGGGGAGAAGAAGCACTGACAGAGGATGCTGCTCTTAGGGCTCTCATCCTGGCCACTGAGTGTCTTTGAAGCTCAAGGCAGAGGCTAGTGATCCATGTGGAGAGGTGAACATTCCATCTCATTTGATCTCCAGAAAACTCACTGAATTCACTTTTCCCATCCACATTTGCATCAAGGAAACTGATGTTTGGAGAGATAAAGTCAACGTTCCAGTGTCACAGAGCTAGGAAGAGGGAGAGCCGGTTTGAAAGCCAGACTTGTCTAACTTCAGTGCCTCTGTCACGCCACCTTCACCACCTCCGCCAGCTCCCATCCGGGGATCTACAAGGCAATGATACATTCCAGGAAGAGCACAAAAAACAGACAAATGGACACCGATAAATGACTATTAGATCTTCCTCATCTTTTGTATTTGACATATTAAAGGTTTAGTTTTGTCTCAAGATTCAGGAAGGCAGGTTTGGTTTCCATCACCAAGTATTAGATGGGAAAACCAAGCTGAATTTATGGGGGTTGATCACAGTAAGGTTTTTTTTTTAAAAAAAAAATGTCACCTGGGTTACATGGCTATAGAGACTGAAATGAAAGCCAACCTTTGTTCCTGTGTGATCTGGTGTGAGCACTCAGTCGCACTTTACAATGTCCATGTACTGGGCTGCAGTAGCTTGGTGAGAGGGAGAGGTGGGGCTTGTGGCAACATGAGATTTCAGATCCCAGGCTGTAGAGGTCCTCCATCTGTTTCCTCCCCCTGGGCTTGCTCTGCAGCTGCACAAAGACCCATGGATATGAGTAGAGCTGAGCCTGCACTGATGCCTCATCCACTTTTCCCTTACCTCCCATGCAGGAATCGGGGTCTGATTTCCAGCAAACTCTTTCATATGGCGATATGGAGAGTGCATCAGCTTTTGGAATTGGATGAATTTTTTGTTCCATTTCCACTCTTGGCTAGTTTTATGGTTGTGAGGAATGCACTTAGCTTATCTGAGCCTCAGTTTGTTCATGTAAAATCATGCAAATAATTGTGAGGATTAAAACAAGACAATGTCCATAAAATGCTTATTAGCGGCAGGTGTGTAATATGTCCTAGACGGAATCCCTTTGCTTCTTTCTACTGGAGTTAAAAATAATTAGATTTAGGGATGCCTGGGTGGCTCAGTTGGTTGAGCGACTGCTTTCGGCTCAGGTCATGATCCTGGAGACCCGGGATCAAGTCCCACATCGGGATTCCTGCTCGGTGGGAAGCCTGCTTCTCCCTCTCTCAGTCCCTCTGCTTGTGTTCCCTCTCTAGCTGTGTTTCTCTCTGTCAAATAAATAAATAAAATCTTAAAAAAAATTGGATTTAGTATTAAAGAATTCTCACTGTGGACAAGTGACTTAGTCATTGTTAGCTGCACTCACAAATAGCCCCCAAAGCTCGGTAGTTAAAAATCACATACATTTATTTCTAGCTCATGGTGTCAGAAGGCTGAGTTAACTGTGCCTTTGCTGGGTTTCACTGGGTTGGGTTCTGCTCTTTGTATCCTCTCATGTCAGGATCCCAATTGAAGAGACATGCTGTTTTCACAGCAGAGGATGGAAACTCAAGAAAGCAGGATCCCAAGTGTAAAGCTTATTTCAAGTTTTTGCTTGACTACGACATATATCACATCTGCCCACATCCATTGTCTTGTGGTCAAGTGCAAAGTCAGTTGGTGGGGAAGTATAGTCTGTCTAACGGGAAGCGTGGTGTGGGCTTTATGAATAAATAAACAGTCTACCTTAACAAGTGAGAATTTTGATAGAGGCAGTTCTTGGTAAGCAAAGGAATAATTATTATATTCATGGAATATTTGAGCCTCTTAATTTTTAATTATTCCTTTGGCTGTGGCAATTTGTTTGCTTTTTCAGGTTTTCCTTTTAAAAGCAGAGCTGATGAACGACAATTTGTCAGCATCTGAGAAAAGATTTTCCTGTTTTTCTTCCTTCTTATTCTTCCAGCCACTTGCTGATTCACCCTTTTTTTTTTAGACTCATCTGAATGTTGGCTTCCTTAGGCATCTCTTCTCCTAGTGTACTCTTTTCTCCAGGTGATCTCATACATAACTGTGGCTTCTGCTGATTGCTTGCTGAGGAATCCTATCTCAACATTCGCAGCTCTGATGCCTTGGAGCAGCACACCCATATCGCCTGCTGTCCCTGGCATCTCTTCTCTGATGCTGTATACATCTCCATATAGTAAAACCCAGCTCTGGCTACTCTGAACATACCCTCTAGGACCGGACCATCCAGCCAGTTGTGTACATCAAGACCAAGAATTCATCTTTGCTGTCTCCTTCCTTCCCTCACTCTCTTACCCAGTCCTTTGCCAGTTCCCCTGCCTATACCTCCCAAGGGCATCTCTGATCAGGCACTTCTCTCCATCCCCACAGCCACTACTGCTAAACTATGATCCCCCTTCAGTAGCTCCCTGCTGTCTCCCTATATTCTTGTGTTCTCCTTCTAATTTGTTTTCTGGCAGCTGTAGCCAGAGTGGCTTTGTTTTGTTTCTGAAAGAGAGAGAGAAAGAGAGAGAGTGGGTGTGTGAGACTGGGGGACAGGGGAGGGGCGGAGGGAGAGGGAGAGAGAGAATCTTATACAGGCTCCACTCCCAGCATGGGGCCCTGCGCGGGGCTGTATGTCAGGACCCTGAGATCATGACCTGAGTTGAAATCAAGAGTTAAATGCATAACCGAGTGAGCCACCCAGGTGCCCCTACCAGAGCCATTTTTTTTTTTTTAAAGATTCATACTTGATCATATCTCCCTTTGGCCTAAAGCTCTTCAATGATTTTCTATAATTTTTAGGATAAATACAAGAATTCTCTCCATGGCCCTCAGGGTCCTGCATAATTTGGCTTTTTTCTGTCTCCTCATTTTATTTTGAGTCTCCTGTCTACACTGTAGCTACAATGTTCTCCTCTTGCTGATCCTTCCATGTGAGGACCTCTCCTGGGGACTTTGCACATGCTCTCCTCTGTTTGAAATGTTCTTACCTTGACCTCATCCTTGAAATCCCAGCTCAGGTGTCCTCTTCCTTGCTGAAGCACCCTCTAGCATCCCCAGGCCAAGAGATTTATTTTCTCGTCTATGAGCTACAGTTTCTGTATCTTTATGTGCGTAGAGTATATCTCGTAATGCTATTGTTTGCTTAGGTGACTCTCCACCTTGATTTCAAGGTCTGAGGGCAGAGTTCTGTCTCATTCTCCAACAATTTTTTACTTTTGAGCTTAAATAAAATGGTGCAAAGGCCCTTTATAAGGTCTAGAGAAATAAAAATTCACTGCTCATAGAGCTCTTTTATACTAAAACTCATAATCGCAAACATCAAAATTTGGAGGTGTAAGGGATAGCTCTTGTTCATGGTCTTTATTTTTTTAAAAAATATTTTATTTATTTATTTGAGAGAGACAGAAAGAGAGAGCATGAACTGTCGGGGGCGGGGTGGGGGGAGTAGAGGGAGGGAGCCAGAGCCTCCATCCCAGGACCGTGGTATCATGACCTGAGCTGAAGGCAGATGCTTAACTGACCACCCCCCATGCCCATGGTCTTTAATTTTATTGATGACAAACTGAAGCCTTGAGGGATGAAATGACTTATGTCAGGTAGGTGGCAGGTAATGTTAGCCGTCTCTGAGTCCCATCTGAGGGGGAAGGTTTGTGTAGTTGGGCTGCTAGGAGGACTCATCCTTTCCCCGAAGTTACCATTTTTTCAAAGGCCTGCTTTGTGCCAGGATTGTATTAGGTTCTAATACTCTCTAAATTTTAGGACTACACACTGAGTTGAATCCCCATTTTAACTGGAGGGGAAATGAGAACGACAGAGATTACATGATGGTTCAAGGTCCGTGCGGCTTGTGGGGCCATCACACTGATCATTACAGCGATTTCCTTTTATTTGTTGTTTGTCGGGTCAGGGTGAGGGGTTGAGATGAGAGCAGCCTGGGGGGGGGGGTCTCACTGGAACCTGGTAATCTCGAGAGGTTTGCAAGGTGTCAGGGTTTCCCTGTAGAGCAGTTCCCATCTGAGCCTCAGTGAGGCTGCAGGTCAGAGAGATTTATGGAGCTCCCACTATGTGGAGCCCTCACTGGGCCAAGTTCACGGAGGTGAAGAAGAACTAGAAGCCATGGACTGCTTCTGAGGGAGACCATATCAAAGGGTCAGGCCTGTTTTGAGCCACGGTGCTGATTGGGAATGAACCCACAGTCACCTCAATGAGTATAGACAGGGCCTGGCAGTCTAGTCGACCCAAGTCCTATACCAGACTATATTGTTCTTAAATGTTAATCTCTTGGCCTAAACAATTGGTCTGCTTAAGAAACCAGTTAGTCTGCACCCTTTCCTAATGTGATCCTTGTCAAACATCCAGCGTGGCCTTCAGATTGCCCCACATTCGCACCGGGTCCCCCCTCACCCCTCAGCAAGATCAGAACTGTAATTGCCGGAGCAGGTTGCCAGCGTGCTGTCTCCGCCTGGCTGCTTGCAAAGGACAGATAATCCTTTTAAAGTCTTAATAGTAATAGATGATTTGTTTGGCCTTATTTTCTAACATTAGCTTTTAGACAGCCTGCATCAAGTCCACAGGTTTTGAATCTGAATCTTAGAGACGAAGAGCAGTCCGCAGCAGCAAAGAGCTGACAGCAGAATCACTCAAAATCAAGTCTGAGAATTAATTTGGTCAATTTCTGCAACGTGGACGTCTTCTTTGTGCAGAGAGGCAGACTACATTGGTAGGGAAAACACAAAACACAGCGTCAGAAAATGACCTGTGGCCAGGTACTAGCCAGGTGAAACAGGGCAGCTGCTAACCTTTTTGAACCTTGGTTTTTGTATTCATACAATGGGACAGTAAGTAACATCTCTCAAGGCTGCGGAAAGGTTTTGTGAGTTGTTAAGCCCTTCTACAGCGTAAGGTACTGTTCTGAGTGGAGCCCAGTCCCTCCTCTCCTCCTCCAGGTAGGGCCTGCTTTTGAGGAAACTGACCAGCCGGAAGAGTTTTATACACTCTAACCCATGAGGTAGCCTCAGCTCAGCTGCCTCCTTGAAATCTCAGAGAGGGCAGCTGTGCAGACAGAGCAGAGGGTCCTTGCCAGAGCTGGGGGTTTGCTTGCTTCTTCAGGCAAACACTTGGCGGGAAGGGGGACTCCCAACAGATGTGTTGATGGGCGGTGTTGGGGGGAGCGGGGTGCCAGGCACTGCTTTCCTGTCCCCTCCTTGTGTTCATCTCAGGTACACAAGCGTAAATGATGCACACTCCTCAGTATATGGAGTGTTCCTCATTGTTTTCCCATGTTAGGCCCCTCCTTTATTTATTTACTAGTTATTTAAATTAAATTAGCCAAGATACCATTAGTTTTTGATATAATGTTCAATGAATCTTTAGTTGGGTATAACACCTAGGGCTCATCCTATCACCTGCCCTCCTAATGCCCATCCCTTTTTAACCATAATACCCTTTACCCTCACGCCCGCTCGCTGTACAGGGGATGACATCCAGGGACGTGTTTAAGAGTGCATTTGCTATGTGTGTAAGTGGCATGGTGTTGTACTCATTCAGTTCATCAACAAAAATTTCCTGAGTGCCTCCTTTGTGGTAGGCTCTGTTCTAGGCCTCGGTAGGCACCCGTGAATAAGACACAAAAAAATCACGCTCACATTCTCGTGGTGAAGGTGGCAGTGGGGAAAGAGTACTTACCACTTTTTACTTATTGATCATTATCTAAAGTTGATCATTATCTCAGGTAGAAATAGAGCAGAGTGAGGGGGACCCAGTGTGTGTGTGTGGGGGGGGAGGGTGGGGGGATTTGGAGGGCTTGTCATTCCAGGCAGAAGGAACAGCCAGGGCAAGAGTCCTGTTGCAGGGTCGTGACCCTTCGTGTGTTAACAACAGCGGGGTGGCCATGAGGCTGGGCCAGAGTGAGCAGTGGGGACGGGGTGGAAGATGATGTCAGGGAGGCAAAAGGAGTGTGGGAGGAGGGGTGAGAGATCATCTAGGGCCCTTTGGGACACTGTAAGGACTTGGGTGCTCTCAGGGTTTTGAGTATTATTTGAGGGTTCTCACCCCACCCTTTTATTTTTCCACTCAGCATAGTTTTTAAGCTCTGTCCGTGTTGCCCTATGTACATCCAGTCAGTTGCTTGTAACTATTCCACAGCACTCTATAAATTCTTCCTACTCAGTCCTCTGGCCTGCTGCACTGGGTATCCTCATGTGGGTTCCATTATGGACCGGCGCGATCGTTTCTGTGGGAGACACGTGCCGGCCTGAGCAGACCTGCTGGGTCATAGGGACGCACACACTGAACTTGACAGAAGCGGTTCCAGACTGCTGTCCAGGCTGGCTGCACCCGGGTGTGCTTCCTCAGCAGCCGGCACAGTCCCACAGCCCCCCAGCCCTGCCGGAGGACGCGCGATCCAGCTTTCCTTTCTTTGCCAATCTAATACTAAGTATAAAGTGATCCCTATTGTTTTAGTTTGCATTTCTCTGATTAATAATGAGCATGAGCACCTCTTTATCTGCTTGTTAATTTTGGGGGGTTTCTTCTTTCATAAGTTGCCTATTCATAGTCTTGGCCAGTTTTTCTTTTGGGGGTTCTTTCTTGTTTTATTTTGCTCTGTGTTTTTTTTTCCCAAGAGTTCTCTTAGATTCTGAAATGACATCCACTGTTATTTTCAGGAGGTTAGATTTGAAGTAGCCTTTGATAATCTGAGCACCCCATGTTATGGCTGGGGAAACTGAGACCCAACCAATGAAATGACTTTTTTTTTTTTTTTTTTAAGATTTCATTTATTTGACAGAGAGAAACACAGCCAGACAGGGAACACAAGCAGGGGGAGCGAGAGAGGGAGAAGCAGGCTTCCCGCCGAGCAGAGAGCCTGATGTGGGACTCGATCCCGGATCTCCGGGATCATGACCTGAGCCGAAGGCCGTCCCTTAACCAACTGAGCCACCCAGGTGCCCCATGACTTTTTAAAGTCAAACACATAGTGGAAAAGCTGAGACTAGAAGTCAGTATTTTCAGCCCATGTTGTGTGAAATGGAGGTTCCTTTCCAAGGCAGCAGTGGTGGGAGGGATGGGCAGGAAATGTGGGTGTTGCTGCCCCCACCCCCACCCTCTTCTGCACTTCTTTGCAGACAATAGAGCCCCTTACCCTGACTATTGGCGGGGTGAGTTCTGGATGCAAGAAGCCCTTGCCATCTACATGGCCCCCGGTCTGATGGCCATTTCCTCCTTTTCATTCATACTGTCACTACTTTGTTTTAGGATGTTATCTCCTCGTGCTTGACCAGGGTTTCGCAAATTTTAGTGTGTGCAAGATTCACCAAGAGAACATACTGTAATCCCCCTCCTGAGGATCGAGAAGCAACGAGTGATCCTTAGGACCCTGATGCAGGTGGGCTGTGGGCCTCATGTTGTGAAAACCCTGCACCAGACAGTTCCCTTAGCTACCTGATTGAACTTCTGTCTCCGTCCCAGGATCCCTGCATTTGTCTTCTGGGCCACCAAACAGAGTGATGATCATTCCAGAAGCATCTCTCTCTGTCACACCTCCAGGCTTTCACCCTTACCCTCCATCTGATGTGCTCCTTTCCTTGGGAAATTCTGTGACTTTTCAAGAGCTAGGCCAAACGTGGTCTTCCTTAGAAAGCCCCTCTGATTTTTCTGGGAATCGAGTTCAGCGGCACAATGTGAATGAAGACATATGGCAGGGGTGAGGCACAACCTCCTCCCCAGCAGGGTGCTCTTCAAAATCCTGGTGGACACACTTCTGTGTAAGGGGGTCAGACACCTCTTGAAGGTAGCAACACCTGGCACCAGCCAGTCTTTTCTTCGGAAAGAAACAGTCATTTTTGTCAAATATACAGGTGCATAATTTATTTAAAGAGTTGTCGTTCTACAAAAGTTGTTAGGACAAAGGCAGTCTTCCATCCATTTTCCTGGGTTTTCATCCCCTCCCTGGAGGCAGGCACTTGAAACTCTCTTGGCTGATTTTTGTTTCTTTTGATATCACTAAAGAATATGGTTATGTTGATCCTATTTGATTTTTTCAGTTTTAGGCATTGTCTACTGACTTCCCATTGCAGAGAATAAGGGCTTAATTTTCCATCCTTTCCCCTGTGCCTTCCACGCAGGCCCTTCCCCACACCCATGTTCTGTTGGTTGCCCAGTTATAAAATCCCGTAAGCCACGTGGTCCTCCCTGCCTCCGCGCCTGGGGCCCCCAGCCACCTGGCTGTCCATGTCAGAAATTTGGGCTCTTTCCTTAATTCCTTCCTCTTTCTCCTAATCTTCCACTCATTCTTCCCCTCACCTCCCATGAACAGTCACTCAGGGAATTCTGTCAACTCTCTCTCTGACACAGCTCTTAAATTCAGCCACTTCTCTCTCTCTTTTTACTTTTTAGGATTTTACTTATTTATTTATTTATTTCACAGAAAGACAGCACAAGCAGGGGGAGAAGCAGGTTCCCTGCTTAACCTGGAGCCTGATGTGGGGCTCAATCCCAGGACCCTGGGATCATGACCTGAGCCAAAGGCTTAACTGACTGAGCCACCCAGGTGCCCAGATTCATCCACTTGCTCTGTTCTCCCCTGCCTGGTCCCTGCTCTGTCACCTCATGTGTCATTCCGAATACTGCAGTTATGCTGCCTCCTGGCTTCCTGTCATCCCTCCCCCAGCTTGCTTCTTATAGCCCAACCGAGCCCCCTAACACAGAAATTAGATGACGAGATTCTCGCACTTAAAACTTCAAGTGCACCTCAGGGCCCACGGGGGAAATTTCAAATTCCTGAGTGCGGTGGGGTTGACACAGAACACCGTTTACCATGGCGTCGTGTCTTCCTGGCACACAGGCTCCAATTACTTGCCATGAAGGTTGGGGCCCTGTGACAAATGAGGGGGAGTGTCGTGTTGCTTCCAGGCCCAGGAAGTTAAGAGCTGCAGGTCCAATAGTTACAGGATGGAGGAGGGTTGCCCTACCCCCATCAGACTTTTCCTGAGCAAGAAATAGGTGTTTGTTGTACTAAGCCAGAGGAGCTTTGGGGTTGTCTGTCACCGTCGCCTAGCACAAGGGACATATAAGGCCCTCTGGGGTCCGGCCTTGCTTCTCCCACTGATACTAGTTCTCCTCTCCTTTCCCTGGGCTCTGTATTCCAGCCATGACATGCTGGGCTCTTTCCTGCTTCGAGGCTTTGCACATGTTGTTCTTGTTGCTTAGGATGTCTTCCCGTTACGCAGAGCTCTTTGCCACGTTGCCTGGCTGATCCCAACTCATCCTTCAAGCCGTAGTTCGCATGTCTCTTCCTCTGGGAAGCTTTTGAGAGTCCCCACTACCTCCTGGGTGAGGGGCCCTCGTTTGTGTCCCTTAGCACCCCGTGCCTACCCTTCATTTCACCCTCCGTCCTGAAGTTGCCAGTCGACTTGTGTCTCTGCTGAACCGGGCTGTTCGCTCCCTGAGCCCGTTCTCTGTGGTGTGCTTGGGGCCACTCAGGGGAGGTGCTCAGTCCATTGTGTGTGTGTGTGCGTGTGTGTGTGTGTGTGTGTAAGATCCAGGGGATCGTAGAGGACAAGCTATTGTGAAAAACTGCAACTCAGATTTCTTTTGCCAAGACTTTCTTGGCATTTTAAATTCCTGAGAGACCATATTGGTTGGTTGTTGGGGGAGATAGTCTATCGTCAGACACAGCTGGCCTGACTTCTGGTCTTACTAGCTGTACAATGTTGAGCAAGTTACTTGACCTCTGAAACCTCAATTTCACTATCTGAAGGGGAGAAGAATAATATTAGTATCCATCTCACAGGGTTATTGTGGCAACGAAATGAGTTGGTATATGTGAGCACTTAGGACAGGGCCTCCCCAGGAAATGTTAGATATGTTGTTAAGACTATCCTAATGCAAATGTGGGATTAGATCCTGGAACAGAAAAAGAGGAAAAAAACCATTGACATCCAAATGAAGTCTAAAGTTAAATCATAGTACTCCAGTTTTGGAATTTCTTAGTTTGGCAGAGGAACCACTAGAATGGGACATAACTTTAGGAGACACTGGGTGAGGGGTATGTGGAGCCTCTCCATGCCATCTTTGTAACCTTCCTATAAGCCTAGAATTCTCCCAGGATGTAGTGTCGTTCCGATACTTTTTGTTCTTGTAAAATCCCTGTATGATGTAGGCAGTGTAATGATTGCTGTTTATAGCTAAAGGAACCAAGGCACAGAGATGTGAAATAGCTTGCCCATGGTCACCCCTCACAGTCCACATGACAGAGTAGGAATGAATGGTGGGTTGGGGTTTTAGGAGGAGGCGATAATGAGCCCCTGCTTGGTGTAAGGCACCCCTCTAGTGCTGTGTGAACGGGACAATCACCAGGCCGTCTCTGTCCTCAAGCTCATTACAAGCAGGAAGCCCAAGTTCACACAGAACTAAGGACAGAATCAGGGACAAAACCTAGCCCTGGATTCAGGGGCTCATCCTCTTAACCCTCACATTGAACAGATCCTGGGAGTCCTGTGGATTCACCTGGGATTTTCGGGACCAGCTGGCTTCGTGGGTAGGGCCGTGGATGGGAGTTTTGAATGGGACTTTGGGTTGAGCTATCCCAGTCTCCTGCTCCCTCTCCCTTCCCTCGACTGGTCCAGGGAGATGGATCACACTGGTACATCCTTGACTCTGTCTAGCACTTCAGGAAAGACCGCATCTCCTAGAGCATGGGACATGGGCTTTGGGGTCCGGCAGCCTGGGCTTCAGCAGCTGTTTGGCTTCTTATCAACTGTTTGATCCCGAGCTGATAACTTAGCTTCTCTGAGCCTCAGGAAAATGAGGGTAACAGCGACCACCTGAACCTTTGTTGTGAGGGTCAACCCGGTTTGAAAATGAGTACAAAGCTGGGCGCTTGGTAAAGTCTCAGGAAGCAGTGCCCACTGCTGTGTGCCCCACTCCTTTGTTTCATCCAAGGCGTACATGATGAGCCTTGTCACTAAACATTTCCTGGGGAGGCAGCTTCATGGAAAAGAAAGAACATGGACTTTGGGGGGCTGTGCTATGGACCGGTCCCCTGTTTAACCTTTCCAGGCCTCAGTTTTCCATGGTAAGCTAATATCTATATTATAGGAACTAGGAAGTCTTGAGATGGGATGTGATGTTAGCCCGCAGACATGTTTGGACATGTCCTCGTGATGTCAGTTCTTGCCAATACGTCTTGTAGTTTTCTCCATTTCATTCCTATTAATTGTGACTCATCCTAAACCACTTGCTCTCCGAGGACAGGTCCTCTCAATCTTAGGTTTCTCTCCTCCCTCCCGCTAGCACTTAAGTTAGAGGCATAGTAGATGCTCATTAAATACAAGTTGGTTTTGAGGTGGGCTTCCTCGGCGTCGAGCTGTATGTACCAGCTTTCTAGACATTTCTAGACTTGGATCTATACCATCCCGCTGAGCTCAGGGAAGTGCCCGGGTAATTCTGCAGGAAAGGACCAGCTTGTGAAATGGCCACCAAACGTTTTATTTGTTTCACTAAGTAGGCATCTCAGACAGTGAGGAGGGAGAGGGAGAGTGAGCGAGAAGGCAGGGAGCCCCGGGGAAAGACATAATCAGATGGCAGTGTCTGGCAACTAAATCAACTGAGGGAGCCTGTCCTGGCCGGAGTCCACCCTGCTTTGAAAGATGCGCGTGCTGCCGTCGGCCCGGTGCCCGTGCTCCTCCTCGGCCTCGTCCTCGCTTGCTTTGCGCCGGGCGTTCTGGTAGAGCACGGCACACATGCCTGTGAGCCAGGCGGCCACAGTGCCCGCGGAGAAGATGCAGAAGCCGATGAGCAGCAGGAAGATGTAGTCCAGGCGGTCTAGGTGTGTGAGGCACATGTACCGGAGTGGATTCCCCACCTGCGCGACCGGCCACCCCACTAGCTCAGTGGGCTCCACGCATGTGGCGTTGTGGTCATCTGCGAGGAGAAACACAGCGGGCAGAGTGCTGAAAGAACAGACCTGCCAGGGTCCTGGGTCCGGAGGGGACCCGCAGAGGCCATGTGGACCTCGCTACTGAGAGTGTGGTTGTGGGCCAGCAACATGGGCAACAGCTGGACCTGGTTAGAGGTGCGGGCTGTCAGGCAACCCCCAACCCTCCCGAATCACAATCTGCGTGTCAGCAAGGCAATGCACCTGCGGTGCTCCTTGCCTCCCCCTGGCTCCCCTTCTGATCCCTTCTGATTTCACTGCATTCAGCTTGGTCCTGGAAAGGGGCTTGGCTTCTTCTTCCTTTTTTTTTTTTTTTTTTAAGATTTATTTATTCATCTGCATGAGAGGGTGGGGAGGGGCCGAGGGAGAGAGAAAGAGAGAATCTTCAGCAGACTTCCTGCTGATCACAGAGCCCAGTGCAAGACTCTGTCTCTAGGCCCATGAGATCATGACATGAGCCATGAGATCATGACATAAGCCAAGATCAAGAGTCAGAGGCTTACCTGACTGAGCCACCCAGGCGCCCCTGCGCTTGACTCCTTAAAGATCCTCAAGGAAGGAGACACCACAACAGGGGCTGGGAGGTTGGAAACTAGCAAGATAGCCACGGAGTTTGACCCTCCACAATCCCCCCCCCCCAATGTCCACCATCTCCCTCTCCCCTCCCTCTTCTTGGCTCCCACCTCTCCCACCCACCTTGTCCCTTTCCCTTCACTCCAGGGACCACGAAGGCGTCACACCCGGCTCACTCTCAGGAGGGCCAGGATTCCCTGGAAATGCCTCCTGTTTGTTCTCCGCTGAGGGAATCAGGCTGTGGGGAGCTAAGGGGAAAGGATAACCAGTGGGAGAGGTGATTCTGCTTCTCAGCAGTGAGGTTGGCATCACTGGCTCATCACACGATCTACATGAGTCTTCAGTCCTTTTTAGCAGCTGACTCAGCTGCCCGGCTGCTTCCCCGAGGCCCTGCCTGTGTCAAGTGCCCTGGACTTGAATGCATGCGCCAGACGCCAGGGTTCAAATTCAGACTGTCATTTACTAATTTGTAAACTTCGGCAGGATATCCATTTCCCTCTCTGAATCCCCTTTCCTCACCGTTACATGTGCAAAGAATGCTACTTGCTTCCAGGGTAGTGGATAGGATTTAACTGCCACAGGCTCACATGCAGAACTCAGAGCTCTGCCCTCTGCCCTGCATGTTCTCAGCTCCCTGTGTTCCGCCATGCTGAGGCAGAGGTGCCTGTGTGTGTGTGTGTGTGTGTGTGTGTGTGTGGTGCTAGGGGAATATATCCAGCAAGCATTCCATAAATGAGCTCCAACGCCGGGCACAGACCAGGACTTGAGATGATCATGCTCGAAATTATAATAGCAGCTAATATTTTCCAAGTTCTGAGTACACGCTAAGCGATATACAAAACCTCTCATTTGGTTCTTAGAATGACTTCGACACACAGTATACTATCATTCTTGTTCTACACATAAGGAAACTGAGACTCACAGAGGTTTCTAGGTAATCCTAAGGATCTAGGCAAGAGACAAGACACAGAAAGTGGAGATTGAGCTATCTAAGCTCATTTGCAGAAGTTG
>PITA01032746.1:0-13582 GCA_004023965.1 Spilogale gracilis
GCCAGCCACAATGTGGTATATATGACACAGTTCCATTTATAGGAAATTTTAGAAAAAACAAACTAATTTATAATGACAGAGAGCAGATCAGTGGTGGCTTGGGGCTGGAGGGTGGTGCAGGATTCACTGCGGAAGGGAGGAGGGGACTTCGCACAGCAATGGAAATGTTCTGTATCTTAATTGGATGATAGTTATACGGATACATGCATTTGTACATAAAGAATAACTTCATGAAATTGGTTTTTAAAAAGACATAGTGATTAATACGACATTCAGAATTGAGGAAAATGAATGTAAAACATATTCCGACTGATGGACACCACAGCGAGAGCAGGAGGAGCAGGGCGTCAGTCTGTCCAGGGGCTCCTTGCGTTAGAACTATTGAGAGGAGTGGGATAGACTTTGGCATTCCATTAATAGGACTGGGGCATGGGCAGACATTCTGCTTTGTTCAACGTCCAACAATATTTTCTAATGAGAGGTTGTTAGCCAATAGGTAAGAAAATCAATTCTACACATTTTGGGAAAAATAGATTTTAGATAGGAAAATGTTACCCTTTATACATATATCAGAGGTCTAAACTGAATGGACTTGAAGGAACTACCTGTAGATACTGTCAGTAGGAGAGAGTTTTCTGGAATTGGTTGACTAATCACAGCTCTATAAACAAAAACAAGCAAGAACAACACAGTCTTTGTCAGAGCCACGAGGCTCCTTCACTTACTGTATAGTTACACCTTTGAAAATGGACAGCCCTGGGTTGAAAAGGTTCCCCGCTGATTCTGCAGTAAGTAAATGAATAAATTTATTACTTCTTCTTAGTGTTTACCTGAAAACTGGCTCAAGGCAATGTTGGTGTCATCTCTTGCAATAACAGTGGAAGAATTCGTATTTAGGCTTGCAGTTGTACGTATGTGCATTACAAGTAATCAGAGAAGCGCTTCTTAAGGATAAGGATGCCCAGTTATTTCATCAGAAGCTAAAAGAATGTGTGTATACACCTGTTTGGCCCTCTTGACCCAGGGCTAGCCAAGCACTCTTGGAAACCCGTCTGTCAAGATCCAAGAGAATGACCAAAACTCCAGCAAGTATTCCTAATGCTGTTTGTGTCCAACTTCCTGCTGGCTTCTTCCACCCTACCGCTGAAGAGGAACAATGAGAGGCCACAACTTGTTCCTTCACTTAATTAATAAAGGAGAGTCAGATAATGTTTAAGTTCAAAACAAGGGGTGGTTTGGAGAAGCATGGTAGGCTGAATAACAGTCCCTCCAAGATATCCGCACCTTAAGCTTCAGAACTGATGAATACATTTATTTACAGGAAAACTGGACTTTGCAGATGTGATTAAGGTAAGGACCTTGAGATGAGGAGATTTTCCTCGGTTATCCAGGGGGCGGGGGCAGATAAGAGGGGGACCGTAGAGGAAGAGTCAGAGGAGATGGGGCAGTGGAAGCCGAGGATAGATTAGTGTGCTTTGAGGATGGAAGAAGGGGCCACAAGCCAGGGGTGGAAGCCTTCTAGTGAGGTGGAGCCACAAGGAAACAGACTCTCCCTGAGATCCCCTAGGAGAAACATGGTTCTGTGGACACCTTGATTCTAGGTCATAAGATCCATTTAGGACTTCTGACCTCCAGAACTGTAAGATTAGAAACTTGTCTTGTTTTAAACACTAAAGTTGTGGTGAGGTGTTACAGCAGCAATAGGAAAATAACACAGGAGTTATCTTGGGTTTTTTTTAAAGATTTAATTTATTTGAGAGAGAGGCAGAGAGAGACAACGGGCAGTGGGGAGGTGCAAAAAAGCAGGCTTCCCACTGATCAGGGAGCCCAATGCAGGACTGGATCCAAGACCCTTGAGATCATGACTTGAGCTTAACCGACTGAGTCACCCAGGCGTCCCTGGAGATATCCTAGATTCTTTAAGTATTAGACTGGAGATGGGTATGTAAGACTCTAAAATATGAAATGTAAAGTGCTATTGTATTAAGACTGCTTGTAAATTCTACACTTGCCATGCTCTTCCCAAACTCAAAGAACTTTATGCCTCCTTTAGTGTGTCTGTGTGTGTTCCACATATGTACAACCCACCTCAGGGTACAAACTGATGAAAAGGATCAAGACACAGAAATAGAACATAGATACAAGGCACCTCTTTCCCATTTGCCCTCATTAGTGCTCTCCTTGCCCTGCTTTGGCCACCAGAAACTCAATGCATTTGTTCACTTCACATGCATCTGTTATATCATATATCCATGTATCTTTTCTTCAAAAACAAGGTCTTCCCTGCCTTTATGTAATTGATAAAGTAACTTCCTACTCCCAGCCCTGAGGTAACTCCTGATTCCAAGGAAACTCCTTCCTGTCCATTTTCAATTCCTGAAACAGCTGGCAGGTTGGCACAAAAGCTGACATTTCTTATGAAATCTGAGCCATAATTTTGTGACTCATTCTAATTAGGGTGGAGAAAGGGCCCAGGAGGACCAGTCTAGCAAGGGTAAAGTGATTGGCCAGTAAGACACAAAGAAAGAAAGAAAGGGAGACAGCCTTAATGAGGCACCTACTATGCACGAGAAGCATTACATAAATGGACATTTTATCCATAAATAACCCAGAAAAGTGTTATTGTTTCTTTATAGATAAAGAAACAAAAGCACAGAGTGGTCAAGTAACTTGGTCAAAGCTGCCCAGCTAATAAAATGGCAGAGCTAAGACCTAAACCCAACGTAGTAACTGCACAAGAATACAGAAGAGAAGGAAAAACTTTCACCATCCATTCGAGTGATCTGCCTTAGGTGCCCACAGCCCCAGGCTCTTTGAGGCAGAATCTCCAGCTGTCACCTCATTCCAACCCTTACAATTCCAGTTCCATCCTCTGTTTGAGGGTGCCTTTGTGTCTTGTCAACCAGAGAGCAGGAAACCTTATTTAGTACTTCTCAATGCAGTATTTTGTAACAAATGTGAGCTCTGTGGGTTTTCCCTGGGCTCCTGTTCGGCTATTTTGTCAGTGCTCCCATCCAAAACAGGTTGTTGGGTAGAAAAATCACTTCTCTGTGAGACACTAAGCTTGGAAGCCCAAGAAACACACCAGAATCCTTTCCTTGGGCCCCATCAAGAGCTGAAGCCCCTGGCCTGAATCAAGGATGACTCGCAAACAAGGGCAAGCTATTTGCAGCTCTGTGATTCTGTGATTCTCTGATTCTCTTCTCCAGGAGCAGAGGCCAAGCATAAGCCCTGGGGAAGTGGGACGAAATGAGTCTGCCTGGGACTCGGGGACAACCAGAAATTGGCCTCCTATTTTCTTTTTATTTATCCAAGAGAGACATCAAGAGAAATATACTGCTCTTCCTAACCCCAAATTCTCAGTGGAGGCAGAAAGAATCACAGGTAACCATTGCCTAAAAATCAACTTTGAAATAATAGCTCCACAGAATATTGAACACGCAATTTTGTATTTCTTGATAAACTGAGGTCAGAAAGTGTTACCGTAATTGGCATAATGTATTTGCATCCCTGGAGACTAAATGCATGGGGAGAGAGCTGTGGGAATTAAGGATCCTTATTTCTGGAGGCGCTTGCTGGCCGCTCACTCATGCTTGATTGTCATCCAGAAGCCACCAGACACATCTACATATGTGTGTCCTGTCCTGCCTCCTAATGCTCCCTGACACGCTGTTGATTTAAGGCTAAAATCTCGCACAGTAGAGAATACCACTGGTCTCCAAAGGTTCAAAAATAACCATGTGTGGAGGATACAGAGGCATCATTTATCTTCTTTCTTCAACAGAGAGTCCCCCCAAAAGTTATTTAAAGGCACAGATAAGAAATAGACACTTTAATACAATTACACTTTCAAAGGACTTGCCAAGAAAATATTTTCAGCTTCCAAGTCAGCAATTTTCCAAAGATATCCAAACAGAAAAAAAAGGATTAATGGAAAAGAAATTATCAGGGGAAATTTAACTATAGTTTAGAGAACAGCAGGTGTTACACAATACGTTATTACTTTTTTATTCATTACTTGCCTCAGAGACTCAAAAAAAAAAAAAAAAAAAAATGAACCAAACTGACAGACAGCAGCCCAGTACTATGACCTTATGAATACCAAATATGTGCAATAATAGCAGTCAGTCTGACCTGCTGTGCTCTGCCTCACCCCATCTATTACTGCTTTCTTTAAAGCACACAGCATCCTCCCTGATCTGCAGAGAGGGAACCAGGCGTCAGTAGACAGAGAGACCTTCCCAGGGGGCTCAGGAGAGGCCTGTAGGGAGAAACATGCCTAGACCCCTCTTCTCCTCCCCTAGGACTCCTCACTGCCCTCAACCAGCCCTCAAGCCTCCCTCAACAGCCTGACTCTTTGCTGACCTCCAGCCAAGGGGATCCTTCTTTCCATCCAGACAATGGGAAATGCTGACCCGGCCTGTGCAATTGGTTAAATGTGACTCCTGAGTTTTCCTTAGAGATCTGAATTTCAGAAGTTAGAAGATTTATGCCTAGGGGTGATTTGGCAAGCATTTTTTTATTGCAAAATATGCATGAATTCTGGTAAATTGCCATGGGAAAAATGAGAGTGCTAGTCTGAGTTTACATCAACTTTCAATTTATTGTGGAGCTGTTTATCCAGACTGTGTGTTATTTATATTTTTAATTCTCCTCTCTCTTGCCGTCTACAATTTTAGCCATGTTAATGCTCTCAAAACTTTCACAATAGCATTGTAAGGAATACATTTCACCATCTTCTAACGAAATACCAGAGTAGGGAGAGAAATTTAAAATCCTAATTTCTGTATCTTTTCAGCACTTTACTACAATATATGGTAAGAAAGAAGAAGTCATTGCTATAATTAAAATTGGAGGGTTGTTTGCGCATTTTATCTATTTTACTATTAATCTTTCAAATAGCATTGGCTAAGAGCTGAATTTATGGAAAATATGAAAAAAATTACATGGTCGAAAAGAAAGAAGAAGAAGATATGCGGTTTGCAGCCTGATGATCGCATCATATACTTGACTAGTGCAATTTTCAAAATGTTCTCACTTTGAAATCATTATTTATTCCTTCAATAATATATATTAAATATCTACTGTGTATCAAGCTCGGAGATAGGTTCTGAATATACATTATGGCTCACTGGCCAGAATTGACTTTCATTATTTTCGGGTAAACATCTATACTCTTAATAGCTACCATTTTCCTGAGAACTTATTATATGCTAAGTACTACATTAGTACTGTATTAACAATAAAGAAAGTTGGCATTCATTGAGGTCATCAGATCTGGGTGCTCTGTGTTGGGAGACAATCCTCCAGGGCTCTCTCACATTCCTGCATATTTTGCAAACAGAGGCCCTGAGTCCTTTTGTTCTACACTGTCTTTTCAAGGATACTTGCATAGCTAATAGTCTTGGAAGCCATAAGAGATTATTTCTGCCAAAGCAAAAGAGCAGGTTTACTTCTTGCCCATTATAAAACATTGGCATTCCCTTAGGGGCACCTGGCTGGCTCAATGGGTAGAGCATGCGACTCTTGATTTCAGGGTCGTGAGTTTACGCCCCACTTTGAACCTGGAACTCACTATAAATAAATAAATAAATAAACAAACAAACAAATAAATAAATGATTTGCCAGAGGGGGGGGCAGGTAAAATATATAAATGAAAAATCGGATTTCCCTAAGATCCAAGTTTCTCTCTGTAGCAAACCCACCACAGGTATGGTATCACCAGCTTTGCCTTGTGGGAAGCAGAGCTCAGGAAACCAGCACAACTGCTATGAGCCAGAGTCATTTGTCTCTGACCCAGGAGTCTCGTGTCTTTTCCCAGCACCTGTGAAACTATAGCAGGCCAACTTGTGAGCTTGCAAGGGAGATAAAACCTCAGACTATTCCTAGTTCTTGACACTGCTGAATGCTTTGCCAAGACTACTTCACTGAATCTTCCCAATGAACTATTCAGATTATCCCCATTTCAGAGATAAAGAAACCAAGGCTCAGAGATATCTGGGGTGGGGGGAAAGGCTGCTCAAAGTTACATAGTTGGTCTCCTCCTCCCACTTCACAATATGTGCCCTGATTCCAGCCTAGATGTAAGAGTGCGCGTAAGTCTGCGCATGACAGACGCCTCTGGGAGAACACACTGATGAAGGCACTGAGGCAGCAGGCCTGGGAGGGAGTTTTGGAGATCTGCAAGTCAAGCCCCAGGCTTTACACTTGACAGAATAGACAAGACCAAAGTACCAAAGCAAAAGACTTTGAGGAGAGTCATATTTTGGAAAGTGATTCTATCGAAAGAAGTGTCACACGAAAATAATGAGGCTGAGCTTGGAAACAAGGAGAGCCAATGTCCAAGAAGGGACACGTGGAGGCACAAGTATCATCAGAGAGACTAATACTGCCCTAAAACACTGGCTTGATGAGGACTCAAAGTACACGCACAAGAAAATCCTTATTTCGGAACTATTGAGACTAAGGGGATCTATCTAACTCCCATATCTGATTCATAATGAGAAGTTGCTCGGGAGATAAACAAAGCCTATTGGCTGCCAAATCTGTTAGGCTAAAGTTTCTTTCCCATATTACTAAGAGAGATGACCGAGGCCACAAGGATCAGCCTTTTAATGTCCTCGCAGATGCAGATCCACTGACCAAGAGCACAGAGGCCTGAACACTTCCAACACCAGTAGGCACTGCATGAAGCAAGATGGTCCCCATGAGAGAAAACAAGAAATGGGTCTCTTAATATTGAGACTTCTGCCCCTGAAAGACAGTTTGTCAATGAGACAGACAGCATGGGTTTTCAGCAGTGTTTCAATAGCAAAACAGGGGTATGAAGAAAAATCGGACGCTTTGCCTCATCTCCAATCACTTAGCATGGCCACAACTTGAATTGTACCCAGGAATGAGTCAGAATCCCAAGTAGCATACATGGGATGATTTGAACATTATTAAGAGAAGAAGAAAAAAATGTGACATCAGGCGGCATAGCCTGCCAGTCCTAATCATGCCCCCATCAAACATATAGACAATCCTGATTTCCACATCAGTGTGTTTTTTGTGATCCTCTGGGGAAAATTCACAAGTGCTATTAATAGCCTTTGGCCTTAAATATATATCTTGGTCAAGCAGGAGGAGTTATAATTAGGAAGTGCAGTGGAAGAGGTAAAGGTCAGACAACGCTCTAAAATACTGCTTAATATACAGAGCACTGTGCAAAAGTGCTGATGCAGGAGAAATGACTATTGATTAAATCGGGTGCTTCAAATCCCTGCTAATGCCATAAGACTTAATGGATTACAAAGGGAACACACAAAGCACAAGGAAAGCTGTGGGAAGCACAGCATCAGTGCCTCTCCTAATTAAGGCAAGTTCAGAAAACATACTCTGGATCTTGTTTTAAGCCAAACCTTTAAAGATAGGATAAAAATGGTATCTTTATTTATAATACCCAATGCTGTTATCCATCCCCTCTTCTTGAAGAGAATTTACTACTCACGTAAGAAACAGCCCTGGAGCCTGCAGGGCTGTTGTGCCTTTTCTTGATGGCCAGCATAATTTGGGTTTTGAAAAGTTCGAGCCAAACATCCCCACCATCCTCGACAAGACTCCCTGCTCCGTGCTGTCAGTACGCCCCAACAGCAGGAATGGAGGGCCAGCTGGGGTCACCTCGTCCTCTTGCCATTCTCTGTGGTCACTCAAAGCCTCCAAGAAGGACATGAATGGGAGGGCTTGTTCTCTTTCAGCTTTGCCTGGTGAGGAAAAAGATTGTTCCGCAGACTGTGAAGAGCCTTCACAGCTCCTCTCGGAGCACGGCAGAAGAGCCATTCCAGCGTGGGAGGGCAGCGTGTTCAATTGCCACCTCATTTCCAACCTCTGCTCCCCACCAGGGTCACCCAACCAAGACAAGCCTGGGCCTGCGACTTCACTTTACAAACAAAGGTTCTCGTTACACAAAACAGACATGACTCTGCTTACTTACTTAGAATAGGAATGTACTGGAAGGTTCACAGAGAGCTCAGAGATTTGGTGCACAGCCTCGAGAACCTGGTTTGAAACACAGACATGCATCAGAGAAAGCAAAGTACCGCCAAGAAGGGGTATAAAAATGGTCTGCTTAGCACTCTGTTCTAGCAACACTTTTTATGGCAGTACCTCCCGTTCACCACCAAACGTGTGGATTCGCGTGAAATTTTCATGTTCAGGCTTAAAGGTCCCAGGCTGGAGCATCCATTTGGCAGATACTGGGTCAGCCTGGTACCTGTGCCATGGGACATCTGCCCCACAGGAGGGAGCTTCTGCTTCCAGAGACAGGAAAGTTTGTAAACGCCAAACAGGCACAAACTTAGAACTTTTCAATAATCTCTACTGCCTATAGCATAAAGTCCCAGTTCTTTCTTTCACTTGTCAAAGAAAGTGGGGATATGTTCCAGTTTTTCTGAGACCATCTTAGTTTTACATCCTTGTCTTAGAATGATTCTTGAGACTTCTTTAAATTTTTTTTATTTAAGAGAGAGAGAGAGAGAGAGAGAGAGAGAGAATAAGAGTGTGTGGGGGGGCAAGCAGTGAGGGGAGGGACAGAGGGAGAGGGAGACACCCAAGTGTGCTCCACACCCCATGTGGAGCCTGACATGGGGCTCCATCCCACAACCCTGAGATCATGACCCGAACCAAAACCAAGAGGCAGACACTTAACCAACTGAGCCACCCAGGCGCCCTAGGACTTCTTTTACTCTCAAAAGTGCCTGGATTACATGCTCACCACTCTGTTTATGAAGCTTTTCATGACATGGCCCCTGCCTACTTTCCCAACGTCATTCTTCACTATTCCCAGATTTGTCTTTATTCTGCAGGATGACAAAAATGCTTATAATTCCCTACCTCTAGAGTGCACTTTTATGTCCAAGCCTTTGCTCAGGCATCCTCTCTGTCTGAAATCTCCTTTACATTATCTCCATCCCAAAATTTACTGCCCAAAAGTCTTTCCTGGCTTGTCCCTCCCCACTCACCATTGCCCATTCATATATCTATCTATCTATCCCTGTGCTTACCAGATTATGTTGTGATCATCTATTTAGGAGTCTAACTGCCCCCTAAAACTGTGAAGTACCTACGAGAATCTGTGACCTGCTCATCTCTGATCCATCAGGATCTAACACAGTATCTGACACCTGTAAAGTGACACCCTCAAAAATAACTGATGAATGACTGACTCATACAAACTTGAAGCAAGAGATTGCTTATGCAAGACAGGAAACAACAAATGTTGGCAAGGATGAAGAGGAAGAGGAACTCTCTCACACTGTTGGTGAGAAAGCAAGCTGGTGTAACCACTGTGGAAAACAGTATGAAAGTTCCTCCAGACATTAAAAATAGAGCTACTCTAGGACCCAGCAAATGCACTACTGGGTATTTACCCCAAAGATGCAGATGTAGCGAAAAGAAGGGGCACATGCACCCCAGTATTCACAGCAGCAATGTCCACAATAGCCAAACTATGGAAGGAACCGAGGTGCTCTTCAACTGATAAATGGATCAAGAAGATATGGTTCATATATACAATGGAGTATTACTCAACCATCAGAAAGGAGGAATACCTACCATTTGCATCAATATGGATGGAACTGGAGGGGATTAAGCTAAGTGAAATAAGTCAAGCAGAGAAAGACAATTATCATATGGTTTCACTCATGTGTGGAACATAAGGAATAGTGCAGAATATCACAGGGGAAGGGAAGGAAAACTGAATGGGAAGAAATCAGAGAGGGAGACAAACCATGAGAGACTCTGGACTCTAGGAAAGAAACCGAGGGTTATAGAACGGAGGAGGTGGGGTGATAGGGTAGCCCAGTGATGAGTATTAAAGAGGGCACATGTGGTGATGAGCATTGGGTGTTATACAACTAATGAATCATTGAACACTACATCAAAAACTAATGATGTGGGGCACCTGGGTGGCTCAGTTGGTTAAGCGATTGCTTCAGCTCAGGTCATGATTCTGGAAACCCGGGATCGAGCCCCACATCAGGTTTCCTGCTCAGCGGGAAGCCTGCTTCTTCCTCTCTCACTCCCCCTGCTTGTGTTCCCTCTCTAGCTGTATTTCTGTCCGTCAAATAAATAAATAAAATCTTAAAAAAAAAAAAAACTAATGATGTACTATATGCTGGCTAATTGAACATTAAAAAAAGGAAAAACCTATAATCACCACTGTGCCAGGAAAATCTCTGAATAAAAGAACATTTCTCCGTGCTGAGAGAGAGAAAGAGACTGGTTGTAAAATTACCATAGTGGGGCAATAAATGGAAAGAAGAAAGAGAAGCAGAAAGAGACATGAATGAAAGTAAAACAATGATATCACTGAGCCAACCACACAGGGAAAAATGGCTAGCAGTCCAAATCACAACCTCAGAGTCATGCCTCAAATCGAGTTCAGAACCCAGAGAGGTTCAGTCTCATGGGTGGCATGGGGTAGAGAGTGAAATGTAGAGGAATGTTGTTTCCAGTCCAGTTGATTGGTTAGATTTTAGAGCAAGACCTACCAAGGACTTGAGGTCTAGAACCCCAGGAGCTCAGGCTGAGGGTTGGCCCCAGCAGGAGCCCTGAGGTGCAAGCAGAGACAGGCCACGCATGTAGGGGAGGACAGAAACCTGAGGCCCAGGAGATTCATGCAGACCCCACTCACTGCACAGAGATCAAGCCTGCCAGAGCAAGACTCCTTCCTGACGTACCAGCTGCATTGGTTAGGTCTGACTCCAGGGCCTGGCCCATGGGAAAGTCAGGTTAAAGAGCTGAAGCATCTACCATTCAGCAAAGCTAGGAGAAACAGGCTGTCACCTGCAATTAGTGGCAACCACAAGTTAAGCTTTAGATAAACACGATCTATTTGGAGGGGCCCAGGAGCATCCATATGCTTCCCCTCTGAAGAAAGCAATACAGATGCTTTGGCCTATTAAACTACATGTTTATCTTCCTTCAAGGCAAAAAGGAACATCTGTCAGCAGGACCTTGCACTTCATTTCCATGGTGAATACTAAGCTTTGTCAGATGCCAAGTCAAGTCACAAAAAATGGGAAGTCTACAGGCTTGACTGCAAAAAGGAGTTCCACAATAGCGCCCCTATGAAGTTCAAAATGGGCCACCAGGTGTCCCTGGTGTGTGTCCTCTGTCCAACACTTTCTCTGAGATCTATACCCTTGTTACTCAGTTTGCACTGTGTCTGAGCTTCTTTACGAGTATTTTCTTTCAGTTCCTGCAGTGGTTATTCTTATTGAGAAAAACCAGAGACAGAAATGGTTAAGAGACTGCAAGAGATACAAAAAACCTGTGCCTGCAAGCTGAGCCTTGTGATGGGTTTGAAGTCAGGCAGACACACACACTCCAGCCTTAGTTCTACCATTGCTTAACTGTCCATTTTTTAATGAGCTATATCCCAGAACCATTATGGAACTGACTTTGCATTAGTGTCATTCTTAGCACTTAGTAAACATGCAGTAAATACTGGTTATTATATACATTGATCTTCAGGGTATACTGCGTAGTACTGTCCTCTAACCCAAGTAGCTCGAGTACTGACCTCTCTACTAATAAGCTTTGGACTCCATGAATCTCACTCTCTATTGTCAATATGGTTTGAAATCAAGTTTCAAAGTTCAAACTTCAGTGTTTCCAGAGCCTAGAATGTCCCACTGACCAGAGCACTGAGATATCATCTGTAACGTAGGGTCTTCAGCTTCTGACATCTTAATCACCTTTCTGTTTTCTGGGATGTTTATTATTTAGGAGCCTAACCAAATAAAAATAGCATCTCTGAGTACCTCCCAAACTTCCAAATCCCCTGCATGTTTTCCATAAACTCTTATTTAAAAGAGATGGTATCTGGGAATGCCTGCCTGGCTCAGTCAGTGGAGCGTGCAACTCCTGATCTTGGGGTCATGAGTTTGAGCCCCAGGTTGGGTGTAAAGATTACTTAAACAAATAAGCTTTTAAAAAAGGAGAAAGGGAGAGAGAGGAGAGAAGAGAGAGGGGAAGAGGGGGGGAGAGGGGGAGAGAGAGAGAGAGAGAGAGAGAGAGAGAGAGAGAGAGAGATATGGTATTTGTTTGAGCAGAACCAGGCTGTTTTACTAGCAAATTTTATTTGCCCTGAATGATTTTTTTTTTCTGCCTAGAAAATTACAGATGATTAACTTGTCCTCTAATGAATTCCAGCAAAGTTTTCCTATGGAGAACCTAGAAGTGATGTTTAGAGCTGTATTATAATTATTACAATCACTCACACAAAAAATACAAAAATACATGCTGTGTATGAGCCTTGGTTTCCTCAATACAAATGAAAATATATCAGTCCAAGGAGAGGCAGATGGCAGCAGAGAATGCTGATATTCTCTCCTTGAGGCCTGTCTTCTTGCACAGGCCCTAGCTCAGATCCACTCATCTAGAAGGACAGCCCACACTCATGATCGAAACACACTTTTTTTTTTATTGTTACTTAAAATTTTTTTCCCAGTGTTCCAAGATTCATTCCCCATTTCCCTACGCCCAGTGCTCCACGCATTAGGTGCCCCCAGTACCCATCACCAGGCCCTCCCATCCCTCCACCCCCCTCCTTCCAAGTCCCTCAGTTTGTTTCTGTGTCCAAAGTCTCTGTTGTTTCGTTTCTCTCCCTGGATTACCCTCCTTCCCATTTACTTTCCTTCTCCTACTGTCCTCCAAGTTACCCTTCATGCACCACAAGTGAGTGAAACCATGTGATACTTGACTTTCTCTACTTGGCTTATTTCACTCAGCATAATCTCTTCCAGTCCAGTCCATGTTGCTACAAAAGTTGGATATTCATCCTTTCTGATGGAGGCATAGTATTCCATTGTGTATATGTACCACATCTTCTTGATCCATTCATCTGTTGATGGGCACCTTGGCTCTTTCCACAGTTTGGCGATTGTGGCCATTGCTGCAATGAACATTGGGGTACATATGGTCCTTCTTTTCACTACACCTGTATCTTTGGGGTAAATGCCCAGTAGTGTAATTGCAGGGTCATAGGGTAGCTCTATTTTTAATTTTTTAAGGAATCTCCACACTGTTTTCCAAAGCGGCTGCACCAGTTTACATTCCCACCATCAGTGTAAGAGGGTTCCCCTTTCTCCGCAGCCTCTCCAACACTTGTTGTTTCCTGACTGGCCATTCTGACTGGTGTAAGGTGGTATCTCAGTGTGGTTTTGATCTGAATTTCCCTGATAGCTAGTGACGCTGAACATTTTTTCGTGTGTCTGTTAGCCATTTGTATATCTTCTATGGAGAAGTGCCTCTTCATGTCTCTTGCCCATTTTTCAATGTGTTCATCTTCTTTTTGGGTGTTGAGTTTGAGTAGTTCTTTATAGATCTTGGATACCAGCCCTTTGTCTGTAGTGTCGTTTGCAAATATCTTCTCCCATTCTGTGGGTTGCCTCTTTGTTTTGTTGATTGTTTCCTTTGCTGTACAGAAGCTTTTTATTTTGATGAAGTCCCAGAAGTTCATTTTTGCTTTTGTCTCCTTTGCCTTTGGAGACGTGTCTTGAAAGAAGTTGCTGTGGCCGATGTCAAAGAGGTTACTGCC
>PITA01032747.1:0-13581 GCA_004023965.1 Spilogale gracilis
TGCTACATATACTATGGCAGGGTGCAGTATATACCAGTGCTACATATACTATGGCAGGGGGCAGTATATACCAGTGCTACATATACTATGGCAGGGTGCAGTATATACCAGTGCTACATGCACTATGGCAGGGTGCAGTATATACCAGTGCTACATGCATATGGCAGGGTGCAGTATATACCAGTGCTACATGCACTATGGCATGGTGCAGTATATACCAGTGTTGCATATACTATGGTAAGGTGCAGTATATACTAGTGCTACATATCCAATAGTAGAGTAGACAACAATGCCCTGCTGTGCAGCTCTTTCCAAATCTGTGTTTAGTGTCAGCACATTGGTCATTTAGAATGGACAGTGGTGGAAGGACATCCACCACAGAAATCAGCAAACAGTGCAAATCGTGACTTTTTCCCCCTGGGGCCCTCCCAATCCCCCAGATCCTATTGGTACCAGACCAACACTGCCTAAAACCTACCCTACGTGGTTGTATTATGTCCCCCGCTTGACAGATGAAGCCCCTTCAGTTGCCTCCAACTGCCCAATGATTAAGTACCTGTGTTGGATCGCTAACCGAGTCTTCTAATCCCCAAGTCTGGGCCCTTTGGGTATGATATTCTGGCTTATTCTTACCAAAAATGATTATTAAAAACACACACACACACACACAAAGACCTTAGAGTGTCAAAAATACCAGCTGTATCTAGTAAAGGACAGTCAGGTAAAATTTTTTTTTTTTTTTTTTTTGTCACCAACATTTACCTAATTTCTATATACAACACGGATAATGCTAACACCTTGTTTCTGAATTTTTGTTGGTTTAATCTCACCATTTTCTCATTCATGGCTGCATCAAATTTCGCTTGTACTTTATCCAGCTCGCCTTGTTTCTCATCGAGCAGTGCCTGTGCCTTCCCCAGCTCAGCATTAGCAACTGCCAGACGTCCCTGCTGCTTGGCCAGGTTAGCCTTAAAAAGAAAGAAGGAGTCATTGCATGGCATGGTAGTAGGTCTGCAATATATTTTTGGCTTTAATTGGTACATAATAACATGAATTACACAAATTTTGTCCAAGATGGTATTTAGAGGCTTAAGCGTGTTCAGCTGGGGAAGCAAGTAGTATTGGAGATATTCCATTAACGTTCCATTTTTTCTTTTTCTTTTTTCTTTTCTCAAGTAGGTTCCACATCCAGCATGGAGCCCAGTGCAGGTCTTGATCTCATGACCCTGAGATCAAGACCTGAGTTGAGATCAAGAGTCAGACACTTAACAGACTGAGCCTTCCAGTTACCCTTCTCTTTTTCTTTTAAATATTAATGTTCAATATAAAAAAAAACATGGAAAAAACCACAGAAATGCATAGAAAAGACAACAGAAATTACCTGTGATTTTATCCAGAGGTAGTCTGAGTATTGGGTTAAGAGGGTGATAACTGGCATTTTCCAGTTTTTTTCTTTTTCACTTATTACAGTGTAATCATTTCTCCTTAAACATGTCCTTAAACACTTTTTCATGAACATTAGTAATATGGCTGCATAATATCACACTATTTGGATGTATCATAATTTGCCTAACCTTTGCCCTACTTTTAGACACCCTTGCCATTTTTAATTATTATAAACAAAGTTATTGGGCATACAGACATTTTGGGTTGTTTCCTTCATAAACATTTTTTGAAATGAACTTACTGTAATGGTAGATTTTTCATCTTTTTCTAACTCTTAGAGCATGGACTTAGAAATTATCTGTTTCTTAGAAATGATCTGTTCTTAGAAATTTAAACGAATTGGTGAAGTATATTAGCCCTAAAGCCTTCCGGGGTAGAAGTTTTGTGACAACATTCTCATTTTCTTTCTCAATATTTATTTAAATTTAGCCCTCTTTTGCAGGAAATGTTAATTTAAATAATATTAATATTGTTATTAAATTTAAAATTTCTAATGTACTTACATATAACTTTAAAATTTGCTTTCTAATTATTTAAATCCACATATCTGTGACTATACATATTTCTTCTTGATTATATTTTCCAAGAACATATCTTCTTTGTTTTTGCAAGGCAACAATTCTTCAATTCTGCTACTTTTCTCTAATTTTTTATGTTATTTTTATTAGTTCTATTCCACTTTCCTTAAGCTTTGTGTGTATGTGTATTTATAAGTAAGTAGGTATTGTTGTGTTTAGTTTAACACTAAGAAAGTGCCATTGGGCTAAATCACAAAACCTTTGGCAACTAACTTTTGCCACCATTTCCTAAAAAGAAGTTATTGGCTCCTTTTTTTAAATGGAAACTTTGTAATTTTATTGCTTATAATTAGAGAATGAGGCTTCAGCAATTTCTGCTTTTGGGAACTGAATCAAGATCTTCTTTTAGGGCGTCTGGGTGGCTCAGTCGTTGAGTGTCTGCCTTCGGCTCAGGTCATGATCACAGTATCTGGGATGGAGCCCTACACTGGGCTCTCTGCTCGGTGGGGAGACTGCCTCTCCCTATGCCCACTCCCCCTGTTTGTATTCCCTCTCACTGTGTGTGTGTCTCTGTGTGTCAAATAAATAAATAAAATCTTTAAAAAAAAGATCTTTATTGTTGAGTATCATCAATTTTTGTAAATGTTTCTCAGTCCCTAGAATTTCATATTTTTTGTTGGTATTCAAGAAAGTTCAGTGCAGCTATTCAACCTTAAAAATGATATGGTGTAAAATCCCTATGTAATTATTAGTTTATATCTGCTAAAGACTGGCTATATAATTTTCAGGGCTCAGAACAAAATTAAAAATGTGGGGCCCATTATGAAAAAATTATGAAGAACTTCAAGGTGACAGCAGAGCATTAAGCCAAGCATGGACCCTTCTAAACTAGGTGAACAAGTCGCATACCCACAAAACCAGACTTCTCCACAATCTCAAATTATAATATTATTTTTGTTAATTTCCACTTAAAATATTAAAGCATTTTACTTTTTTGTAATTTGATAATATTTTATTTATCATGAAAAGCATTATTACAATTAAGCCTCACTGTGGATTATAATTTTTAGTAAAAATTAACTGTTCTCCTGAGTGTATTTTTTCTTAAATTCTGTATCTCTTGGTATCTTTCAGTTTGAGTGGATTCCTACATTTTCTCATTTCTCTTTATTAAAACTTTATTTTTAACATATTTTCTGTTTCTCTCCTCATTACCTGTATGGAGAGTTTTAAAGGGTAGCCATTTCTATATGCTGATATGACAATCAGCAACCCTCTGCCCATCTGCTCATCATTTTCCACTCCAGGGAGCTACCACTTTCAACAATTTTGGCTTTATAGTGGGGGGCTAGGGGCAGGAGGGTAGCATGAGCCCAGGTGACATATTTCATGAATCCTTTGTACTCCTGCAAATGTCATTCTATTCCCTCAGACCTGAAGAATAGCCAGGCATAGCAGATATGGTATACGTGCGCATGCGCATAAGCATGCCCGTGCGTACGTACCCTTTAGTACTTAAATCGCATCCTTAAGAACGTCTTTTTGTTGCCCTACACTTGGTCAGTTACTGCATTCTTGGACCACAGCAATTTCCTCAATACTCTGCACATATTTTACCTTTAAATTCTACTTAGGGTTGCGAGAAGCCTGTGCTATCCTGATTTCTCCTCTGCAAACCTTTTTTGATTTTGTTTGATCATTTATTTGTTAGATGCATATAAGGGGTTTCCCCCCCAGCTTTCAAATTTAAAACATTTCTGAGTGTTGAGCTTAATTTTTATAAACTTTGTTGGCAATATAGTCTACCTCCAGACCTAATCTCTTCAAACTTTAAAAAAATGGCAAGTTTTCTTTTATGACAGCGTAATTATTACTGGCAATGAATTCATTTCCTGTTTAAGTTAACCAGCTGGTTTTGATTTCTTGTCTGCAATGCCAAGAAATACTAAGCAGAGGGAAAGAAAATGAGAAATGTGAGAGGACATAAAGAAAATAAAAAAATTAGTCAAAATCATACTTCATCTTTTCATAGCGGTAATATCGGTGATGGATTTTATTAAACATTGATTTCCTAGGAGAAGGAGGGAAACTCTTACCTTCAGAGGCAATACTTCTCTATTGATACCATAAAACGTTGCCATAGCAAGGGTCCAAGACAGCAGACCGGCCACATTCCCACAGACCTTTTTGGCATTTTCCAAAGTATAATCATCCATGCTAAAATATGGCTGCAGCAACTCAACAGTCTCTTCATTTATAGTGTCCTTGGGGAACTGCTGAAGGTTCCACAGGAACCCTGTTGCACTCATCAACTGAAAAATAGCATTACAACCTGTAAGTTCTGGGAGAAAATAAATACTTTCTTCCTGAGTTAGCATGTAATTCTAAACTGAATTTTTTCAAAGAAGCAATGATTGATACACTCTAAAACATACAAATCAAGACTATGGCAGTAGTCATCCTAAATCCATATGTTGCAAATTGTCCCAGTATGGTGGTAAGAGTAAAGGAGAAAAGAATATGTAAGTTTCCTGTCAAGTGCGTACATCTGAATGCCACCAACCACACAAGCTCTCTTTGGAGACTGGGTTGGGGTGACGTCAAGAGTGTGCCAAGGGGCACCTGGGTGAATAGTTGGTCAAGCATCTGCCTTTGGCTCAGGTCATGGTTCTAGGGTCCTAGGGTTGAACCCCAGCCCGGCTTCCTGCTCAGTGGGGAGACTGCTTCTCCCTCCCCTCTGCCACTATCCCCTGCTTGTGCTCTCTCCTTCTCTGTCAAATAAATAAATAAAATGTAAAAAACTAAATAAAACAAAACCAAAAAAAAAAAAAACCAAAACCAGCCTCTGGTTTTAGACACTTTTTACAAAAAGAAATCATTCAGCTTTACAATCTTTCCCTACTTACACTTTGGGAAATGCAATCTAAGAAAAAGTCTTCAGTACACAATTATCCATTATTGCCTGCCAGCATGTTCCATCTGTGTGGAAGGTTCTGGGCTGGGAGCACCTGATGCGCCTTATAGGACTTGCAATGATTTTTTACTTACTTTTAATGACTCTCCCCAAGAAGGCTTGCAGCAAGGTTTTTCTGGATCCATAGTCACTGGGTCAATTTTCTTTTGAAACAGTAGCAGGACACAGTCCATGATTCTCATAATAAGATGTGGGGGCTTGGCAAGTTTCCTGACTGTGGCGATGTCATTTGGTTTGATAGTCTGTATTTGGGATTAGGATGCAATATATTTTTTTGTTGAGTAGTATTAATAATCATATGGAAATCTAATGCTTTAAACAATGAAAGTAGAAAACTTTAAAATGTATTTTCTCCCCATCCTCTGACATTATCTCCTTAAGGGCTTGTATTTCAAGATTTTTGCATAATGAATGGTTCTTTCATTGTTATCTTGGGATTCCTATTTGTTTTTATTCTTTTCTCCTGTTGCCTTCAACTAATTGCTGTAGAGTATCACTACCATTCATTGCATTCAGAACAAGGCTCTGAATATCAGAAACCTTACCTCAATGTTCATTTTGAGGGCTGCCCTATCTATGGAAGGGGGAAATTCAAAGGAGAAAAGAGAAGCTATTCTAACATGGCTCACAAAAATATTTTTCGAAGTTTCTATCTGTGAATTGGGCTTAGAATCGACATCAGCTGATATTCGAGGCAAGAAGGATTAGAACATAACATGATCAATATAATCCCCTAAGACTCGTTTGTTCACTGATTTCTCTTCCTTGTAAATTATTGTAGGACTCATAAAGGGAGTGGGCATGGAGAATGTGTCCTGATCATTGTCACAATTTTACTGAATGATTATCATAAATCTAGCCATTCAACAAATACAGGCATCCTCCTATTTAAGGGAAAAAAGTAAAGAAAAATAGTCCTGTCGTCATAATCTTCCAAGGAAGAAAAAGAAAGCACAATTACCCTAAACTAGAATTGTCATCATGCTAGGAGCAGAGGGGTGACAAGGGAGAGCCAGAAGAGCCAAAACATTCCTGGAAGGGATGAGCCTGGTCCTGGAGAATGACTCTTGTTTGGCAGTGAAGGTTAGGGAGAGAATTCCTGGCAGAGGGAAAGACACATTTAAACAGACCAGGATTCTTCCAGAAAGCTATGGGTGTTCCCGCATGGCTGGAGCATACTGTGTGTAGAGATAGAATGACAGAAGGGCCCATGGGGTAGACAGCAGCTTGGTTATCAGTTCTAACAGCAGCACTGATGCTCAGAGTACTTTCTGAGTGTCCAACAAACTGTATCCATTTCTTTTAAGGCTTATATTGATCTTTTTAGGTTCAATAAGGAATTATAATCCCCACAGAGATCCACAAAAGTGAAGTAATTTTACTCCAGATCATCTATTTAAGGAGTGGTGGTTATAAGAGGCAACTGTGGGGTGCCCCCCCAGCTGTTGGGACACTACCTGGGGACCTTATCCTAAGAACCCCCAGAACCCACGAGAAGAGTTAAAGGGCACATAATGTAATCTGGAGGGGATGCTTTGGAGGAACTGGGGAGTCTCTCTATATAACTGGAATCCCTTATGCTATTGTTCAGGCCATGAATTACTCGCATTATTTCTCAGCTCTCCTGGAAGGCTGGTTTATGGAATGAAACTAGTAAGTCATAAGAACTAGAACTTAGAATATTGAATCAACAGAAACATTTGTCTTCAGACTCAGAGATTATCACACCCATTAGAATTCCATTCCGTTGTCAGATTCTAGAAGTTGCGTGTTGAATTTCGCCCAACCACCCATGGAGCAGGTGGGGCTGGGAGAGGGGGGCGGGGAGGGGGAACAGCGCATGCTCACATTCAGGGCTGCCTCTGCTTCTTCAAGGGCGGGTTTGGCCGCCTCCAGCTTGGTCTCGGCTTTTACTTTCTCACTGTCGATCTCATCCACAATTTTTTGAGCTTTGTCTTTCACCTCCTGCACTTCATTTTTCACTTTGGCCGCAGCCTGAGCGCTTACCGTGACTTCTGCCAGTACCTGTTATATTGAGGGAAGACATGAGGGCAAATAGGTAGCTTTGGAACAAAACTGACAGATTTGACCAGTGAGAGAATATCTATTTGATATAATATAAAACATAAATAAGAGCATATTTATTCCCTATGTATATTTTATATATATTCTCCAACCTATATTTTAAGGCGTATTATAGTAATAATTTCTAGAAAATTAACACAGCTCAAGTATGTGTGATGGAATAAGGTCAGAGACCATATCAATGCCCATGAAAGGACAATAAAATAGGTGGAATCTGTGGAATGCCTACCATACAGCAGGACTATGCTAAGACCCTCTCCTATGTTACCTCTCTCATTTCAGTAACTGGCTAAGGTAAGTATCCACTTGTGACCAACTCAGTGTGTGGAAGCTGATGGTCAGGGTCACAGATCAAGAAGCAGGATATATATATATCCCTATCAGTTTGGGAGGAAAAGCTTTCTTTCTTTCTTTTTTTTTTTTTTTAAACTCCACCAACAATTCCTCTTTGCTTTTTCCTTCCTGACACAAACTTTGGATGAGACTTGGGCCATCCTAGAAAGGCGAATCATGCAGGGACCTCAAAGAAGATCAAATATAACTTAGAGACAAACGTTTCATAGACAGATGCACGAGAACAAAAGAGATGTAAAGAAAGAATAGTCTTAGACCGGTAGAGGACATAATAATTTAGGTGTCTCTTGGTTTAAGTTAAACAAAAATACCTAAGTCTTTGTGAACATTATGTCACTAGAAATAGTCTATGGATTTATACATTATTTTTTTAAGATTTTATTTTTATTTCAGAGAGAGAGAGAAAGAGGCAGAGGGAAAGAGATCATAAGCAGGAGGAGGGGCAGAGAAAGAGGGAGAAGCAGACTCCCCACTGAGTAGGGAGCCCCATGCAGGACTCCATCCCAGGAGTCTAGTATCATGACCCCAGCCGAAGGCAATGCCCAACCAACCGATCCACCCAGGTGGCCCTATGTTATTTATTTTTCATAACATTTTTAAACAATGCTTTTAAAAATGTGGAATACAATTCCTTGCCACTAGTTATGCAGTAAATGCCAGCTCACTTCATCTGCTTTGATGGAAGCCACCGCCAGCTCCTTCTCCTTTACCGCGAGATCCTGAGAGAGCTTAGCCACAGATTCGCTCGCCTCCATAAGCTTATCAAGACCTTTACAAACACACACATACACATTTGCTTAGTATCTGAGCATCCCTTCATCAAATATTTGCTCAGTATTTACTACTTACAAGGAACTGTACCAGTATTATAACAAACATAAGATAATTATTTATGGACAAATACTTCTATATGAGGAACACTGATACTGACTATATCCCTGAGGGTTTCGGCTGGGTGTGAAGAACACCATCTAGCTAAAATTAAGGCAAGATCATAATGCCATACAGAGTACCATTAATTTAGGAAACTTCGTTGACAAAATTAGTATTCGCCTTGGCTTTGCAAACATCATTTTTAATGATCTAAATATCATTTTTTGCCTTTGAATTAGACTGCAGCTGTGACAAATGAACAGATAATATAGTCATAGTCGGGTGGTTCTCTTTGCTATAAAAATGAAAACAGCTGCTGACACCTGTGTGGCTGGCCCTGTGACTTCCAGTGCCATAGAAAGCAATAACTGGATTTTCTCCCATTCCAACTGAGTTCTAGACAGTGGTGTCTTGGTGAGCGTTTAGCATCTGAGCCT
The DNA here is from genome assembly GCA_004023965.1 of Spilogale gracilis. Classification (NCBI taxonomy): domain Eukaryota; kingdom Metazoa; phylum Chordata; class Mammalia; order Carnivora; family Mephitidae; genus Spilogale; species Spilogale gracilis. The sequence continues at coordinate 8,688 of PITA01032747.1, forward strand.
CTTGGTGGAAGGGGAAACACTCATCTGTATGTTTTCCAATTTCCATGGCGCCAGTATTCCCACCATGGCTGATCTGACGTTACCAAGAGATTTCCAGTAGCACACCATTCCTTGTATGTCTACCATACTGATAGAATAGAAATAACCTCAAGAACATTAATGGCAGTTAAAATAGAGTAAAAATAACTAAGATGTGATGAATTTTGAGTATTCTTGCCTTTTTCTTTTTTTAAAGATTTTATTTGTTTATTTGAGAGAGAGAGAGAGAGAGAGCATGAGTGGGGAGGAAGGGCAGAAGCAGAGGGAGAAGCAGACACCCCATGAGCAGGGAGCCTGACTCAGGGCTCAATCCCAGGACCCTGGGATCATGACCTGAGCTGAAGGTAGATGCTTAACCAACAGAGTCACCCAAGAGCCCCTGCCTGGAAACTTCTTAACAGGTAAAAGACCCTAACGGCCTTCCTCAAAATAATCTATTACTAATAGTAAAGTCAGTACTTTGTTTTCAAACACAATATCTGCCAGTATATGTAATATATATGTATAATTACATATTATATATGTATATTACATATAATATGTTATATATGATTCATGCATACATATAATGCATTATATATACACATATGTATAATATACATATTACATATACACATAATACACACATATACATATTATAGACTACATACATATTACATATTATTTCACATTACATCACAGTATGTATTATATATACATATTACATATATTTCCATAGTACAGAATATTATATATTATTTCCATATAATGGTGTGTCTCTTGGTAACTTCAAATCAGCCATGGTGAGAAAATCCATATGATTCCATATATATATGTCATCTGTAGATATAATGGATTCCTATCAAAAAGCCTTTAAAAGGTTCCATTCTGCTTACCAATATTCATGCGTTCAGCTTGTTCATTGATATGTTTCACCTTTTCAGCATAAATATTCTTATAACCATTTATAAATGAGAGATAAGACTTGGGAGTCACGTGTGCTCTTCGGCGGTATCTGAAAATAGAACGTAAAAATGATCTTCATCTTGATCATTCTGATTATTCCTAGAAAGCATCCTACAGAGGCCCTTCCTGCTGTGGAATCAGTGTAATTCTGAAGGGTCATTCAATGGCAGGAGGGCAGGAACTGTGAATGGTTTCCCTAGAGGTGAAGTAGAAAGAATACTAAATATCTGGTGTTTTGACCTTTGAGGGATCTTTGACTCAACCCTTACCCAACCCCGGACTTCTGTTTCCTCATCTGGAAAACTACAAAAAAGATCATTGCCTTAACCTGCAAGCATTTTGTGAAAAAAAAAATATATATATATTGCATATGTTAACACTCTGTGAACTTTAAGGTTCTGTACAAATATTAGGGATATGTGGTCCAAATGAATTTGTGCTGTGACCTGTTTTCATTCAACTGATATTTGCTATACACCTCTTCACGGCTAGAAACCAGCCGGGTGGGCTTACCAAAGTGAAAGCCAGTCTCTCCCCCATCCCCCAGATCTCCTTGAAATCATGGCAGCCACACTTGATTCAAGTGTTCAACTCACTATGGCTTTAGTACAGTAATTCTATGTAATGGTAGAATTAAATAAAAGGAATAATTTTATATAGGAGAAACTTGAGTCAAAGAAGATCTCCTTGTATACTATAAAATCATTTTTTATTAATATATAATATATTGTTTTGAGGGTATAGGTCTGTGAATGGTAAGTCTTACACAATTCACAGCACTCACCATAGCACATACCCTTCCCAGTGTCCATCACCCAGCCACCCTATCCCTTCCTCTCCTCCCCTTCAGCAACTCTCTGTTTCCTGAGATTAAGAGTCTCTTATGGTTTGTCTCCCTCCCCACTCCCATCTTGTTTCATTTTTCCCTCCCTCCCTCCCACCTCCGTCCTGCCTCTCAAATTCCTCATATCAGAGAGATAATATAATAATTGTCTTTCTCTGATTGACTTATTTTGCTCAACATTACCCTCTAGTTCATCCACATCATTGCAATGGCAGGATTTCATTCTTTTTGATGGCTGCATAGTATTCCATTGTGTGTCTCTGTGTCTCTGTGTGTGTGTGTGTGTGTGTGTGTGTATACCACATCTTCTTTATCCATTCATTTGCTGTTGGACATCTAGGTTCTTTCCATAGTTTGCCTATTGTGGACATTGCTGCTATAAACATTCGGGTGCATGTGCCCCTTTGGATCGCTACCTTTGTATCTTTAGGGTAAATACCCAGTACAGTGATTGCTGGGTCCTACTGTAGCTCTATTTTCAACTTTCTGAGGTATCTCCATACTGTTTTCCAGACTGCTACACCAGCTTGCATTCCCAACAGTGTAGGAGGGTTCCCTTTTCTCTGCATCCTTGCCAACACCTGTCATTTCCTGACTGGTTAATTTTAGTCATTCTGACTGGTGTGAGGTGGTATCCCACTGTGATTTTGCTTTGTATTTTCCTGATGCTGAGTGTCTATAAAATCATTTTTACCTTTTTTTAAAAAAAATATTTTATTTATTTGACAAAGAGAAACACAGCCAGAGAGGGAACACAAGCAGGGGGAGTGAGAGAGGGAGAAGCAGGCTTCCCGCCGAGCAGGGAGCCCAATGCGGGACTCGATCCCAGGTCTCCGGGATCATGACCTGAGCCAAAGGCAGTTGCTTAACCAACTGAGCCACCCAGGTGCCCCTCATTTTTACCTTTTAATAAATTTTTCACTTTTGGAGTTCTGAAGATTTTTAACATTAAAAAAAATTTATGGACTTGGGCATACATGTGTTAGCACTTAAGCATTTGATAAATATCACATTCAGAAAAATATTCTCCAACCTAAAAGGATATGAGAATTTTTGAAAATACATCAAGTTTTTTAGAAATAAAGACACGGGTTTCTGTAGCTGTAAGAAGGTAAAACTTTCCACAAATGACAGTAACAGAAGGAGTTCAAATGGAAGGAAAATCTTGCTAAGCATAAGAATACATATGGATCCACCAAGAGGATCTAGATGGTTATCTATAACTATTTAAGGGGTGGGGGGAGTACAGGGGATAGTTGTACGATAAGGGTCCAGGATAAACATCCTTTTGTGAGTTAGGAACCTCCTGGGAAATCCAGGACAGAGTTAGCTAGACTCTCGAGGTGGAAAAATTCTTTCTGGCAGGTTCATAAGATCATGTTGGTCCACCTTTATTCTCATCTGTCAAATGTACACAGTGGCTATCATGTTTTGGGAGTGGAAGAAGTTGTATTTTTGAACTGTTGACAACAGGTTTCACATGTGAACACCATTGCTATTTTTAGCCAATGGGCTCTCCTACAGTCAGTTAAAATTATTTGGTGTGACTCTCAGGAATGGACAGATCATCTAAACAGAAAATCAACAAAGAATCAAGAGCTTTGAATGACACATTGGACCAGATGGATCTCATAGACATATTCAGAACATTCCACCCTAAAACAGCAGAATACTCATTCTTCTCGAGTGCACACGGAACTTTCTCCAGAATAGACCACATACTAGGTCACAAATCAGAGCTCAACTGATACCAGAAGATTGAAATTATTCCCTGCATATTCTCTGACCACAATGCCGTGAAACTGGAACTCAACCACCATAAAAAGTTCAAAAGAAAATCAAACACTTAGAAGCATAAGACGATCCTGCTCAAGAATCTGTGGATCAACCAAGAAATCAAAGAAGAACTGAAACACTTCATGGAAACTAATGAGAATGAAGATACATCGATCCAAAGCCTATGGGATACAGCAAAGGCAGTCCTAAGGAGGAAATTCATAGCTATCCAAGCCTCACTCAAAAAAATTGAAAAATCCCGAATACATCAACTCTCATTACACCTTAAAGAACTGGTAAATCAACAAAAAATTAAACCAACTCCTCACACAAGACGGGAAATAATAAGGATTAGAGCAGAGATGAATGAATCAGAAACTAGAGATACAGTAGAATGCATCAACGAAACTAGAAGCTGGTTCTTTGAAAGAATCAATAAGATCGATAAACCATTGGCCAAACCCAAAAGAAAAGGGAGAAGACCCAAATTAATAAAATTTATGAATGAAAGGGGAGAGATTACGACTAACACCAAAGAAATAGAAACAACCATCAGAAATTACTATCAACAATTACATGCCAATATGTTTAACAACCTAGAAGAGATGGATACATTCCTAGAAACCTATAAACTTCTAAGACTGAAACAGGAAGACATTGACAATTTGAATAGACCTATATATAGTAATGATATTGAAGCAGTAATCAAAAACCTCCCCCAAAACAAGAGTCCAGGCCTAGATGGATTCCCTGGGGAATTCTACCAAACATTCAAGGAAGAAATAACACCTATTCTCCTGAAGCTCTTTCAAAAAACAGAAACGGAAGGAAAACTTCCAGACTCTTTCTATGAAGCCAGCATCACTCTAATCCCCAAACCAGACAAAGACCCCATCAAAAAGGAGAACTTCAGACCAATATCGCTGATGAATACGGATGCCAAGATTCTCAACAAGATCCTTTCCAATAGGATCCAACAATACATTAAAAAGATTATCCACCATGACCAGGTGGGTTTTATCCCAGGGATGCAAGGGTGGTTCAACACTCGCAAAACAATCAACGTGATAGAACAAATCAATAAGAGAAGCGAGAAAAACCACATGGTACTCTCAATTGATGCAGAAAAGGCATTCGACAAAATACAACATCCGTTCCTGATCAAAACTCTTCAAAGTATAGGGATAGAGGGAACATTTCTCAACCTCATAAAATCTATCTACGAAAAACCCACAGCGAATATCATCCTCAATGGGGAAAAACTGACAGCCTTTCCTCTGAGATCAGGAA
>PITA01032748.1:0-13580 GCA_004023965.1 Spilogale gracilis
TCCAGACCCTCCAATTTGTTTCTACCTTTTTGCCGATGTTCTTTGTCTCTCGTGGCGGTCCAGAAGTGGGAAATATCACATTTCAGGCTGGTTTCATGGGTGCTCACGGTGGTCTTGTAGTGGTTTTTTTGTTGGAATTCAGCTCTCTTCAGGGAACTCCCTGAAATGCGGTCACCTGGCCTTCCGCCATCTTGACCCTAGCCTAAAACTCATTTTTATCAGCATTGCCAGTGTCATCTTGGAGAAAGGTGTCAACATCAAGAATGGAACTGAAGGCCTTCTGTATGGCATAGAACCCAAAGACTATACAGAAACAAATATCTTACAAGAGAGTAGTCCTGGGGACCAACAATATTTTCTTAACCATGGCCATCTGCCTTCATGGCATTTTTGACCCAAGGAATTCTAGTTGGTCCCGACCCTCATAGAGGCAGTCATGAAAAAGGCAAAATGAAGTTTGTAATTGGAAACAGGGAGAACTTGGTGGTCTTCATCTTTGTGGAGAACATGGTGGCAGACACATCCTAGTGGCACAGCACCTTTACTGAGCCACAGCAGTGAGTGAGAAGGCGTTTTCACACCATCAGTGATGAAGCCATCCCTTTCTGGACATTCCTACCCTGCAGCCTGACAGGCTCAACTACAAGACCCCAAGTACCACATCGCCTGCTGGGTGGCCTACTACCTGGCCCTCCTCCTATCCCTCCTGGTGATAGCCATCAGTCCTGTCATCCAGCTCCATCCCACTTCCATACCAATGCAGGCCACACTGGTTTGCACATTCCACTATTATAGCAGTGAAAGACAAAAAAGGTCAAGGACCACTGGCCACTGGTTACCATGGATGACGCCAAAGAAAGGACCATGCAGAGCTTTCACCACTGGTAAGAGGTCGAGTGAGGCATTCTGGGGACTGGGCTTTCTCAGTGCATTCCCTGGCTGCTGACTCTCCCCTGTGGACCAACAGACTAACCTCCTTCAAGGGTGTTTCTTCTGAACTTTGGTCTCATCCTGCCAGTTAGATGAGAGCACACTCAGCTCTTCTGTGACCAATACAGTGGGAAAACAGCAGACGTTTCTCCCTTAGCGGGGTAGGATTTGAATTTCTTAAAACAGGCAAATTCATATTCTACTGTTTTGTGTTCTCTCCTCCCTCACTTCCTATATCCCTTTCTCCCTCTCCCTCACTTCCACCCTTTTTGTCTCCTGAGTTATTTACCATGCCAGTGCCCTTGTACATAATCAAGGAAGCTGTAGGGTTCCAAATTACTCATTTGGTAATTGATGATGGAAAACTAAATTTACTTCCATGCAAACTGATACTAGAGGAGAAGCTACAGACTGTTCAAGGAGGCACATATTACAACTATACTAGAAGAAAAGCAGAAGTTATAAACACATGGTGAAACCTCAAATTCGCATTTCAAATAGACACAGAAGAGCAAAAACTTTTTTTTAAAGATTTTATTTATTTATTTGACAGAAAGAAACACAGCTAGAAAGAGAACACAAGCAGGGGGAGTGAGAGAGGGAGAAGCAGGCTTCCCACCAAGCAGGGAACCTGATGCGGGGCTCAATCCTAGGACTCTGGGATCATGACTTGAGCTGAAGGCAGACACTTAAGGACTGAGCCACCCAGGCACTCCAGAAGAGCAAAAACTTTTGAAAAGCTTAAAGCTTAAGTAATTGTTGCCCCATTCCCCCACCCCACCAATCTATGCCTCCAACTTCTCTCTCCAGGACAGCTGGTGTGCCTGCCTGCCTTGTTTTTTCATAAACATTCTTTCATCAGGGCACCTGGGTGGCTCAGCTGGTTAAGCCACTGCCTTCAGCTCAGGTCATGATCCTGGAGACCCAAGATCGAGCCCCACATCGGGCTCCCTGCTCCACGGGAAGCCTGCTTCTCCCTCTCTCACTCCCCCTGCTTGTGTTCCCTCTCTGGCTGTGTTTCTCTCTGTCAAATAAATAAATAAAATTTTTAAAAAAATAAACATTCTTTCATGGGCGCACCTCTTTTTTATTATTTTTTTAATTATTATTAAGTTTGGTTCCATCGACACATCTCTTTATATCAAGAGCCCCAGCATTGTCCTTTTTAATTGTAAGGTGGTAGTCTTCCCCAGTGGCCTACCATTTTAGCTCTGCAGTTTCTCTTCTAACATGGGACATGGGACTGGTTGACAGCAAGCTACTGAAAAGGTCAGAAAGAAGAGCCTCCTTCATCTGCTTGGAGGTTGGGCAGAAACTCCATGAGATGATGCATAAAGGCTACTTCTCTGCAGCTCATGCTCACAGAACCTTTTAGGCCTATTTCCAAAAGGCAAAGCACATACAGTTCAGTGTTGTCTATTTCCTGGTGATGTTCTGCTTACAGAATCTGGTTTCTTCCCAGACTAATCAAAATGTCATATTCAAAAGAAAAAGATGACTGCATCAAAACATATCATAAAAATGACTAAAGAAAAATAACTGTATTAGTCAAATGATGACTTCATTTCCTACTTTAGCAAATCTATTTCTATAAGTCCCTTAAATATTATTTTGTGTTACAATACTTCTGGAGTTTGTTGTCAGTCTTTATTTTTCTGGTGTGTTTTGTTAATTGCGTGTCTTTTATTGTCGTATATTTTTCCTCGAGGAATTTTTTGTTTTGTCCTTAAAATGATAACCAACACTCAAAAAGTGGGAAATTATATATATGTTTTCTTCTAACATTTCTATTATTTATTTATACATGTAAATTGATACAAAGTTAATTCTGATGCAAGTAATAACATATTTTGGATGTAGTTTATAATCTGTTATTAAATTGTCCATAATATCCCTATTGATTTCAAATGCCACATTTATCATAAATTATGAGGTAAATGTAGTCTACTCCTGGACTTTGTATCTTAATCTCTTGATCTGTTTATTTTATTTCATAGCATTCTGTTTTAATTAGCTAGTAGTATTCTCTTTGTTCTTCTGGACTCCATACGTTAATTTCTTCACATTAATTTTTCATAATCATCTCATGTAATAAAAAGGAGGTATTTAAAAATGAAGCGTAAGCTAGTATTTGTGCTTGAACTCTGTAAAAATTTAGTATCCAGTTTAATCTTATTTATGCTACTTATCAAGCACCCCTCCTATTTTAATCTAGGCTATAATTACATTTATGTCCATATACTTAAAGGTTTGACTTATGCATATGGATATATTTAAGATATGTGATGTATTCAGGCTTTTTAAAGCTAACTTTAGCTCTATTTTTTTGCATTGAATGACACATTTTATTTTTTATTTTTTTTTAAGATTTTATTTATTTATTTGACAGAAGCACAGCTAGAGAGGGAACACAAGCAGGGAGAGTGAGAGAGGGAGAAGCAGGCTTCCTGCCGAGCAGGGAGCCTGATGTGGGGCTCGATCCTGGGACTCTGGGATCATGACCTGAGCCAAAGGCAGTCGCTTAACCAACTGAGCCACCCAGGTGGCCCCTAAATGACACATTTCAAAAAATATTCTCTGGATCAGGAAAGATCCAAGAATAAGGTATTTTAATGATATTTCCCCTTTATATGCATAGATTTAGCCTATCAGGAGGATTACTTAAACATAACAATTAAAAAAAGAAGTAACTTGTCAAGTGAGGAATTTTCAAGTCAAAGTAAGTTGACATTGTCACTTTATATTGAAATGTTTGTGAAATTTGCTATTTTGAATAAAAGAAATTAAAGTTTCATATTTATTGACAAAGTTAATATAGAGTTGCATAAGGTAATGCTCACTTTGGCATCCTTAGCAACCATCTAATTCTGTTATCTCATCAGTGAATTCACTATCCATCTGCTATAATCAAAGTATATATTTTTGAAATTGATATGTATCTTGTCCTATTCCTTGCAGGGAAAAAAAAAAGAGATGAGTATCTTATCATTCACTTAACAACTTAGGAAACTAAAGTGTACATTTCTATTACAATTTGAGTATCACAGAACAAGTACAAATATCTGAATTTAGGATCCCTACATTTTAATAGATAAGATTTTCCAGTTGACATTCATCTGGCAAGTAGTGTCAAATGATTCCCTATTACTATTTATCATCATTGGCAAAAAAAAAAAAAAAATGTGGCTATATCAGCATCCTATTGCAATTTGTCTCTTACAAAGACCAGATCATTTTAAGAGCAGGGATCATAATGTGGTTATGAATGAGTGGTTATTTAATAATAATCACATTTTGGAAAGCCTATTATGTCTTTTCCTATTCTTGCAACCATAAAAGAGATTATTTGGCAAATTTGGTTATTCTACAAAATATAATAACATAAGAACGGGGAGTAGAATTGGACTCTACCTTCTAAGGCCATATACAATGGAATGGATGGGAACACCAACCCAAAATTACAATACAATGTATTGTTGCTATATTAAAGCTATATGCCAGATACGAGAAGAATTTAAGGCAGATTACTGATAGTTATCTGAGAGAATCCAAGATGTATTTAAAGAGCAGAGGAACCTTAAGCTAAGACTGACAGGATAAAGGGGCACTTGGGTGACAATCAGCAGCAGACGTGACAGATGAACGGAATATCAGGTGTGAAAGCATGAGTCTGACAAGGTCTGGGAACACTCAGTAATTCATAAAGGGAAAATTGAATGTTGAATCAGGTAAGATACAACATTTATCTATGGTTCACACTAAGAAAAATCGGTTATATTATGCAGAAGATTAGATTATTCTCTAATTAAGCTTTTAATAATTGTATTTTCATTTGTCATTGACCAGTCAGATATCTGTTTTGGAGAGATCATTCTGGAGGTGATATTGAGGATGGACTAGAGAAAGATAAGCATAGAGAAAGAAAGATAATTAAGGAGAGTAATATAATTATCCAAGTGAGAAGAATGAGGAAATAGAATTAGGGCATGGACAGTGAAGATGGAGAGGAGGGGACCAAGAAGAAAGAAATTTAAGACTGAGAATGTGCCAGGTTACTGACTCTAGAAGGTAACCAAGTAGAGAAAGCTGAGATCAAGTTCCTCTCTTTCTGGATGGGGCTAATGAGAGGATACTCTTCATTCCTAGGCTGCTGGGATGGTCCAATACTCACAAACAAATGTGAGACACCACATGAGTAAAAGAAAGGACAAGAACTATATCATTCTCTCAGTAGATACAGAACAAGCATTCGACAAAATACAGCATCTATTCCTGATAAAAAACAAAGCAGGTATACATGGAACATACCTCAACATCAAAAAAAGCCATAAACAAAAATCCCACAGCTAACATCATTCACAATGTAGAGCTTTTAGTCTACAGTCAGGAACAAGACAGGCTTTCACTCCCACCATTAGTATTTAATATCATACTGGAAATGTTAGCCTCAGCAATCCCACAACAAAAAGAAATAAAAGGCATCCAAACTGGTAAGGAAGAAGTCAAACTTACACTATTGCAGACAACATGATACTCTATGTAGAAAACCCAAAAAAAAAAAAAAAAAAGACTCCACCAAAAAATTGCCAAAACTAATACATGAATTCAGCAAAGTTGAAGGATATAAAATCAATGTACAGAAATCTGATGTATTCTTATACAATAATAATGAAGCAGCCAGAAAAAGAAATCAAGAGATCAATCCCATTTATAATTGCAGCAAAACCTGAAAAATACCTAGGAATAAACCTAACCAAAGAGGCACATGATCTGCACACTGAAAACTTAGGAAAGAAATTGAAGAGGACACAAAGAAATGGGAAAAACTTCATGCTCATTTATTGGAAAACCAAACATTGTTAAAAAGTCTATATTACCCAAATAATCTACACATTTAAAGCAGTCCTTCTCAAAATGCCACCAGTATTTTTTTTTAAGAGAGAGTGAGCACGAGCTGGGGTGGAGGGGAGGGACAGAGGGAAAGAGAGAACCTGAAGCTGGCTCCAAGGCAGGGTACAATATCACAACCCTGAGATCATGACCTGAGCCCAAATCAGGAGTTGGATGCTTAACTGACTGAGCCATCCAGGTGCCCCCACCAGTGTTCTTTCACAGAGCTAGAATAAATAATCCCGAAATTTGTATGGAACTATAAAAGACCCCGAATAGCCAAAGCAATCCTGAAAAAGAAAAACAAAGCTGGAGTCATGACAATTCCAGACTTCAAGCTATATTACAAAGCCATACTCATCAAGACAGTATGGTACTGGCACAAAAACAGATACATAGATCAATGGAACAGAATAGAAAACCCATAAATGGACCCACAGCTATATGGTCAGTTACTCTTTGACAAAGCAGGAAAGAGTATCCATGGGAAAAAAAATCAGTCTATTCAATGAATTGTGTTGGGAAAACTGGATGGCAACATGCAGAAGAATGAAACTGAACCACTTTCTTACACCAGACATAAAAATAAATTCAAAATAGATGAAAGACTTAAATGTGAGACAGAAAACCATCAAAATCCTAGAGAATAATGCAGGCAACAATCTCTCTTACCTTAGCCATAGCAACTTCTTACTAGATGTATCACCAGAAGCAGGGGAAACAAAGCAAAAAATGAATTATTGGGACTTCATCAAGATAAAAAGCTTTTGCGCAGCAATGGAAACAGTCAACAAAACTAAAATGCAGCCTAAAGTATGGGAAAAGATATTTGCAAATGAAAAATCTGATATAGAGTTAAAATACAAAATTTATAAAGAACTATCAAACTCAGCACCTCAAAAATAAATAATCCAGTTAAGAAATGGGCAGAAAACATGAATAGACACTTTTCCAAAGAAGACATCTAGATGGCTAAGACACATAAAAAAGATGCCCAATATCACCCATCATCAGAGAAATACAAATCAAAACCAGGATGAAATACCACCTCATACCTGTCAGAATGACTAAAATTAATAACACAGGAAACAACAGATGTTGGCGAGTATGTGGAGAAAGGAGAACCATCTTGTACTCTTAAAGGGATGCAAACCAGTGCAGCCACTCTGGAGAACAATATGAAGTTTCCTCGAAAAGTTAAAAATAGAACTACCCAGTGCCCTAGCAATTGCACTATTAAGTATTTACCAAAAGGATTAAAAAATATAGATTCAAAGGGGTACATGCACCCCAATGTTTAATGCAGCATTGTCAACAGTAACCAAACTATGGAAAGAGCCTGAATGTCTATCAACTGATAAATGGAAAGAAGACGCAGTATGTATGTATGTTTATACTCAGCTGTCAAAAAGAATGGAATTTTGCCATTCGCAATGAAATGGGTAGAGTTAGAGTGTATTATGCTAAGAAAAATAAGTCGATCAGAGAAAGATAAATACCATATGATTTCATTCATGTGGAATTTAAAAAGCAAAACAGATGAACATATGGGAAAGAGAAAAAAAATAGAGAGAGGGAGGGGAAACAAACCATAAGAGACTCCTAAAGATAGAGAACAAACTGAGGGTTGATGCGCAGGGCGGGGAGGGGGGAGATACACTAAATATATGAAGGGTATTAAGGAGGCACTTGTTAAGATGAGCACTGAGTCTTATATTAAGGGACAAATCACTGAATTCTACTCCTGAAACCAGTATTTCACTATATGTTAACTGACTAGAATTTAAATAAAATTTTGAAAAAAATAAGATAAGTAATATAAAATAGAAATAAGTTTGGTTTCTTTTATTTTTAGTAAGAGTTTGAGGGAAACAGAGCTCTCTTTAGGTTACACTAAATCAGAAGTTCCTATGAAAATCTTTATGGATTTTCCCATTGTGGGATAAAAAATACTTTTAAATCTATTTTTCTTTCTGTTTTATATGATTGGGGATTTTCATGAAATCATTACAGATTATCAAATAAAGTTGATATGTTAATAACATTTAAATCACTGATATTAGGGTAATTGAGCCAGAAGCTATATTAGAACTACATACATTAAAGAAAACATGAAGTAGTGATTCCCTATGCCTCGAAAAAGACTATTTATTAATGCCAAGTCATCCTTTGTAGTATCATTCTCTAAGGCTATGTCTCTCAAATGTTTTTCAATTTGGCTCATCAGATGTACCTTTTCACACTTTCTGCTGGAGTCAAGGGGAGGTAAAACTGAGAAAATTCAGTGATAATAAGAGTGTCCCTCATCAGTCAAATTACACCTGGGCCAGAAGGAAGTGGACAGAGCCCGTGGAGTGTAATAGGATGGATAACAGTGTACTTACCAAATCTCACCTTGAGCATAATGTTGGATGTAGTTGGAAGGAAGATATTGATAAATCATGTAGGGTCAGGGTGGAGGTTAATGAGAATCCCATGGACCATTCTGGAATAACAACAGATGGCCACTAAATGGTCTTTCAAAAAAGGTGGGTTCCATTATATTCAAGGTCTTTCTGGAGGAAAAATAAAAGCATGCAACTTCTCAGACAGAACTATCTTTAGTTATAAGAAACCACTGACTCTGTCACCTTGGGTCCTCCCACCCTGCCTGCCTTGATCTCAACCTCTCAGACAAAAACTGTCAAAATTGTATTTAGAAGGATGCCACATTGTCTGGTTTGTGTGAGGCATCCAATTATTAATATCCCTAAAGTGCTCATGCATTTAATTCCCTTAGTCCAAAAAAATGCATATAAAATGTTCTTGTGGTCTCCTCCCCAAAAAAAGCTCTTAATGGGATGAAAGATTTTCTCTTGACTTCTTTTTCTTACTTCTGCACTTGCTATTATCTATGGTGTGCTTGAATGTGATAGAAACATCTCTTTTAGGGTCAGCATGTTTTATATTGTCATGTTTACCTCTAATATCCAAACTTGAACAATTTTATGATTATGAAAAAGAAGCAATATGCTGGGGATATTAGTACATAAATCACTGTCAGGAAACCAATCTTGTGTTTTAAAGCAGCAAAAAGCTTTTAAAGTATTGATATAAGTCCAACCAAAAGGGCATGCAGGATTTTCTCTTTTGTCCTAACTGGATATCTTCTAAAGATGGTGCTTTTGAGTCTGGAGAAATCAATTAATTAAATATTCTTATACATAGATTTATTTAATAGATTTAATTAAATTAAAGAAAAGCTGTCAAAACTGATTTTTTTCTGGGGCGCCTGGGTGGCTCAGTTGGTTAAGCGACTGCCTTTGGCTCAGGTCATGATCCCGGAGACCCAGGATCGAGTCCCACATCAGGCTCCCTGCTCAGCGGGAAGCCTGCTTCTCCCTCTCTCACTCCCCCTGCTTGTGTTCCCTCTCTTGCTGTGTTTCTCGCTGTCAAATAAATAAATAAAATTTAAAAAAAAACTGATTTTTTTCTTAATATCTGCCATTTTACACATCATTTTTTAAATGTTAGAGTTAGAAATGTAAATTGTTATTTTAGGAATAAAGCGCTTAACCCAAAACAACAACTAAAACATTTTTTCTAAAATAACAGAAAGAAAATAATTCTAATTTATGTTAGGAATTTAGAAAAGGAATATTTATTGTTAAATTCTAACATGTCAATTATGCTGAGTCATTCAAATAGTGTGTATTTTTTAAGCATCATTCACAAAGTTTCCATTAAAGTGTCTACATTTACATGAAAGTATTATTTCATCCCTTCAATTTATGAAGCAAGTTTGCTGGGTATGTAATACAAATGATCTAAATGACAAGGTTGAATAGAACTTTTAGGTCACAATTATTACCTCATTATGAAGATATTTTCATATTTTATTTTTATGTAGATGAGCTCAGAAGAAGAAATTACTTTTAAATGTCTAATTAAATTAAATTAATTGCAAAAAAAATCACTAAAATTGGAATCAAAGAATTTATACCTGGTTCTGCTATAGGTTATTTGTGTCTTGACTTCAAGTAACTTTTGAATCTTTGGATCTCAGCTTTTCCCAAATAAAACTGAGTAGGAAAAAGCAAAATTGTTTGTACACAACCACCCTATTCCACTGTTCTATTGTTCTATGATAAAAATAAGTTTAAACAATTAAATATTGTACTATTTATTTACCAATTTTATGTATTTATGCAATGTTATTTAATGGTCCTCTTTTTCTTTGAAGAAATAACACTATTCTATATGATGAAGGTAAAGTATTTTGACGGTAAGTTTACCTTCACCTGAGTAGACACCATGGTTATTTCTATGGAAAGCTAATAGAAGAAAGAAACTCACATCAAAAAAGCATCAAAAGAAGTAGAAAAAGAAATAAAGAAATATAAATTGGAAATATTTCTTGCTCAGACATAATACATGGTGTAACAGTGTAGCTAGAAGACGATGGAAATAAGCCTGAATTTGGATTATGTTACCATAACTTCCTAATTATATGACCTCGATCAGATAAATTATTCAATCCCTTTAAACCTCATTTTTCTAATATATGCAATGGGGATAAAACAGAAACCAACTTGAGGTTTGTTTTGAGGGTTAAATAAAATGTTAATGCAATTTGGCATGGTGCCCAGCAAGTGCTCAATAGCTGGAATGGGTCTCCAGCATACCAAGAGTTTAGTCTTGCTAGAAACCTTAAGGATACTTGAAAAAATATCGTTCAGGTTAGTAATCTTAAGGTAAATAGTCAGAAAAGAACAAAGGTAGTTTTGTAACATATCCTTGCTCATGGGGACCAGCCAGATAGCTGCATCTTCAGGGACACAAAAAAGGCAAGATGATGATGAGAAAATACGAAAGAGCAAGGTTTCCATCAGTCAGAATTCTCACCTGGGAAGGTAGTAGCATTGGTCATTTCAATCCTTGTGGGGAACTGTGCAGTGACTGAGAAAAACTTATCTTCATCTGGGATTATGATGCAGCCATGACTGTATATCAATGTATATATCTTTTGCAATAAAAAATATGTCATTCTTTATCTTTCCACCACTCGTATTTTCTTCCCATTTTTCCAGCCAGAAGAAAAGCATCAAATCTAGGGTTTCCATTTAGTAATCTTTTCCCAGAAAGGTGACGGAAGTTCACCTTCAATTGTAATCTTGTTTAGAACATCTCACGAGGTGTCTTAGGTGGTGGGCTATGAATTGGACCTAAAAATTGCTTGGACTGATACCAGAAGATTGAAATTATTCCATGCATATTCTCTGACCGCAATGCCATGAAACTGGAACTCAATCACCATAAAAAGTTCAGAAGAAAATCAAACACTTGGAAGCTAAAGACGAGCCTACTCAGGAATATGTGGATCAACCAAGAAATCAAAGAAGAACTGAAACACTTCATGGAAACCAGTGAGAATGAAGATACATCGATCCAAAACCTATGGGATACAGCAAAGGCCATCCTAAGGGGGAAATTCATAGCCATCCAAGCCTCACTCAAAAAAATTGAAAAATCCCGAATAACCAACTCTCATTACACCTTAAAGAACTGGAAAATCAACAAAAAATTAAACCAACCCCCCACACAAGGCGGGAAATAATAAGGATTAGAGCAGAGAGGAATGAATCAGAAACTAGAGATACAGTAGAATGCAACAATGAAACTAGAAGCTGGTTCTTTGAAAGAATCAATAAGATCGATAAACCATTGGCCAAATTAACCCAAAAGAAAAGGGAGAAGAACCAAATTAACAAAATCATGAATGAAAGGGGAGAGATCATGACTAACACCAAGGAAATAGAAACAATCATCAAAAATTACTATCAACAATTATATGCCACTATATTTAACAACCTAGAAGAGATGGATACATTCCTAGAAACCTATAAGCTCCCAAGACTGAAATAGGAAGACATTGACGATCTGAATAGACCTATATCTAGTAACGAGATCGAAGCAGTGATCAAAAACCTCCCCAAAAACAAGAGTCCAGGCCCAGACGGATTCCCTGGGGAATTCTACCAAACATTCAAAGAAGAAATAACACCTATTCTCCTGAAACTCTTTCAAAAAATAGAAACGGAAGGAAAACTTCCAGACTCTTTCTATGAAGCCAGCATCACTCTAATCCCCAAACCAGACAAAGACCCCATCAAAAAGGAGAAATTCAGACCAATATCACTGATGAATATGGATGCCAAGATTCTCAACAAGATCCTTGCTAACAGGATCCAACAATACATTAAAAAGATTATCCACCCTGACCAGGTGGGTTTTATCTCAGGGATGCAGAGGTGGTTCAACACTCGCAAAACAATCAACATGATAGAACAAATCAATAAGAGAAGAAAGAAGAACCACATGGTACTCTCAGTTGATGCAGAAAAGGCATTTGACAAAATACAACATCCGTTCCTGATCAAAACTCTTCAAAGTATAGGGATAGAGGGAACATTTCTCAACCGCATAAAATCTATCTACGAAAAACCCACAGCGAATATCATCCTCAATGGGGAAAAACAGACAGCCTTTCCTCTGAGATCAGGAACAAGGCAAGAATGCCCACTCTCACCACTACTACTCAACATAGTGTTAGAAGTCCTAGCAACAGCAATCAGACAACAGAAAGAAATAAAAGGTATCCAGCTTGGCAAAGAGGAAGTCAAACTCTCTCTCTTTGCAGATGACATGATACTATATGTGGAAAATCCAAAAGACTTTACCCCCACTACTAGATCTCATACAACAATTTGGTAATGTGGCAGGATACAAAATCAATGCACAGAAATCAGTTGCATTCTTATACACTAACAACGAAAAAAAGAAAGGGAAATCAGAGAATCGATTCCATTTACTATAGCACCAAAAACTATAAGATACTTAGGAATAACCTAACCAAAGAAGTCAAGGATCTGTACTCGAGGAACTACAGAACACTCCTGAAAGAAATTGAAGAAGACACAAAAAGATGGAAGAGCATTCCATGCTCATGGATCAGAAGAATAAACATTGTCAAAATGTCTATACTGCCCAGAGCAATCTACACTTTCAATGCCATTCCGATCAAAATCCCACCAAAATTCTTCAAAACATTAGAACAAACAATCCTAAATTTTATATGGAACCAAAAAAAGACCCCGAATCGCTAAGGAATTGCTGAAAGAAGAGAAAAGCAAAGCTGGGGGCATCTCGTTACCTGACTTCAGGCTTTATTACAAAGCTGTGATTACCAAGACAGTACTTGCACAAAAACAGTACTGGCACAAAAACAAAGAAATAGACCAATGGAACAGAGTGGAGAGCCCACATATGGACCCACAAATCTATGGTCAAATTATCTTTGACAAAGCAGGAAAAAATATCCAATGGAAAAAAGACAGTCTCTTCAATAAATGGTGCTGGGAAAATTGGACAGCTACGTATAGAAGAATGAAACTAGACCATTCTCTTACACCACATACAAAGGCAAACTCGAAATGGATGAAAGACCTCAACATGAGGCAGGAATCCATCAAAATCCTGGAAGAGAACATAGGCAGCAACCTCTTTGACATCGGCCACAGCTACTTCTTTCAAGACACGTCTCCAAAGGCAAAGGAGACAAAAGCGAAAATGAACTTCTGGGACTTCATCAAAATAAAAAGCTTCTGTACAGCAAAGGAAACAGTCAACAAAACAAAGAGGCAACCCACAGAATGGGAGAAGATATTTGCAAATGACACTACAGACAAAGGGCTGGTATCCAAGATCTATAAAGAACTACT
>PITA01032749.1:0-13583 GCA_004023965.1 Spilogale gracilis
TTTTTTTTTTAATGTAGCACTCTGCACTACATTTATTTGATTTCTCCATTAGACTGTAAGCTTTTCAAGGGTGGGGACTGTGCCATCATTATTTTGGTGTTCACAGTACTTAACACAGTCCTGGCAGGAAGTCAGTGCTCATTCAAATACATGGACCCAGGTGAGAGCCTGGGTGGTGAGTGGACACCTGGAACTCTACTTCCATTAGTCCTATAGAGTGCCAGGGGCCTGATCCCCTGACCCAGTGGGGAGGGCTGGTTTCACTGACTTTGAGATTGAGGCTTGCAGTCTCTTTTTGGGTGCCTGTAGAAATATCTTAGTGCTCTGTACCCAGCTCTGCCTCCCCAGTCAGCTAAGCCTTAGGCCGTACAGGGTGGGGTCTGGAGCCTGCTTAGACCCATGGGTCTGTTGTGTGAGTGCCTGGGGACAGCTGGACTGACAGTTTGGACTGCGGGTCCCTGGCAAGTGGTAGGTACCTACAGCAATCTGTGAACTATTACTCAGGCAACAAGTCTTCTTCTTTCCCCCAGGTTACTCCCGGCTGTGGTGGAGGCCTTTCTTCATCACCACATTTCATAATTCTAGGACCATATATTCCATAACTCCTTGAGTTTTTCAGAAAGAATCACAGGGTCTGAAACCTAGTCTGTCGCCTCCCCACATCTTCACACTCAGCTGCAGACTCCACAGCAGAAGGGCTCCTGAACTGTGCTCAGGAACCACAAGAGCACAGCCAGGTAAGGCTAGGGCAGGGACAATGTGGCCAGTCGGGCCGTTTGGGCTGGGGTCCATGACGCTGGGCCCGCCCACCTACCCTTCTTAAAATTTTTGGTGTTGATGCTTCTTTCTCCCTGGTCCTGTGTGCAGCTGCCTTTATTTCTTCTTTAATTCTCATAACAAAGTTTTTAGGGGGGCTACCAGAGCCCTTAGGGACCCCCAACTCAGTGCCTCATCTTACCAAGGTGCAGATGGAGCCGGAATGGGGAACAGACTGGCCCAAATCCTGCTTCTGTGGGCATCTCTCTAGTCTCTTTCCTGATTTTCAATGTTTCTCTCTATTAGATGTCTCTCCCCTAACCTTTGTTTTCTTTGCTTTTCCCTTTTCTTTTCTGTTTGGGGAGGGCCATACACTTCCAAGATGGGACTAGTGTGAGGGTGTGTCCACTTGGCTTCCCCACCTGCATTTCTGGGCATCTGAACTGCTCAGCATGGTGAGGGAAATCAGAGTGGGCAGTGCCAGGTTCAGAGGCCACTCTAAGCTCCCGGGACCTGCGGTTGACCAGCGAGGCCCAGCTGACTATTCCAGAGAAAAGCAGAAATGGGAACAAGAGCTGAGTGAGTGAGAGCCTGGCCCTTGGAAGTTGCCCAGTTTCAGGCCCTGGGAAAGTGGGACCTGGAATAGGAAGGGGAACCAGGGGAGACAGGTGAGGCCTGATTAGTCTCTCTGCACTCTATCTTCAATAGGCTAGAGCTGCTTTTCCCTACAAGTAGGACACCCTTCCTGCACACCACCTCCCTGCAAGGTTAGAAAGGAGCAGGGCTTCGTAAAAACCGTTGTAGACCAGAGGGGACGGCCACAGACTTGCTGAGATGGGACCAGCTTCTCAGAGGTGTCATGACTCTGTTCTTCCAGCAGGGGGCAGCCCATCCTGACAAAAAGCGATTCCTCTTTTTCCTCCTGCCCTCCCAGCCAAGGAGACCAATTCCCCTGACACTTCAGGAGGTTAATCTGAGCTTGCATCTTGGGGGAGAGAAATCCCCCAGGGGTCATAACAGTGTTTAGAATGCGGTGTCCTGTTTAGGAAAGGTAGAACAATCAGAAACCTAAACCCCTCATTCCCTCATATTGAAAGGCTGTAAATATGACCTTGCGGGAAGGAGAGACAGCATATGTGAGAGAGTGAGCAGAGTGACAGCAGCTAGGACAAAAAGGGGAGGAGGTCTAGGACCTGCAAAGGGTAACTTTGGAAATACGATGTCAGGAGAGACAGAAATGTGAAGCCAAGGCTGTCTCTCTTAAAGCAGAGCATTTGGTTACCTTCAACACGACATGGATCCACCTTGATAGTTCATTTGAAATTTCTCCATAATATCTGAGCAGCACCCATTTGCTGATTGTTATAGATACCGACCCCTAACTCGAGGGAACTGGTTACATAAGGGCTGGTTGCTAAGAAACAAGAGAGATGCAGTAGGTAAGACAAGGGTTGCTTGGTAACCAGGAATCCCTCAGTGTTGGAGTGGCCAAAGCAGGTCTGGAACTGATGGGGGCCTGTGGACAGCCAGCCCCTACAACAGCCCCCTGAAAATGCATGTCCACTGACCCCTCAGTCCAGAGTTGACAGAACATGCATCTCTCCAGCTTCCTGGCACTATCCTGCATGAAAAGTACATCTTGAGTCCCTGAGTGTCCTTGGTAACCCCTGCTGCCACCATTCCTTCCCACCTGCCTCCACAGGAAACAAATCAGACTCCTAGACTGAGGACCCTGCAGGGCTCCAGAGCAAGCAAATGGGAACCTCCCACCGGGGGAGGTAGAAGACTCTGGGCTCACAATGTTGTGGAGCTGGGAAATTTGGGGTCTAGGTCAAAGAGTGTCCCCTACACAAGCATCTCTAATGTGTTTCCAGTTCACTGGAAAGTGTCTGCATGTCTGAGTTTCCCACTCTGGGTCCTCAGGGAACGGGAGGGTGGGGAGGGGAGACAGCATGCAGCCATTCAGAACCTGGGTCTGCTGGCATGTTGCAAGCACTCAGTGCTTGCTCAGGGAATGAATGGGAAACTCGTCCTATCTACTGAATATTGGGTCTCACATTCCAATTTGCCTGTTTTATAAATAGAGAATTTTCATAGACACTCTTCCTAACCCGAGGCTCACGTGTTTGAAATTTACCCTGACCAGCTCTGCTCTCTCTGGCTCTCTGCTACAGGCCTCATCTGTCTGCAGGGGCGGAGGATGGTAGATTACCATCATTACTATGGCATCCCTGATAGGTGGTTGATTCTTTCCTCCAGGACCGGCTTCAGCAGGAAGCAGAAAAACCTCACTGGCCAGCATGTTCCAAGCAGTGACCTGGGTCCACAGAGGCCTGTTTCATTCTCTTGCTGGACTCTCTGTGCGCATGAGCAGCACTGGGATAGACCAAAAGGGTGTCCTGGCCAATCGGGTAGCAGTGGTCACTGGGTCCACTGATGGGTAAGTGCCCTGATTGCCGTATGGGTCTTGACCGCTCCCTAGGACTCTCACATCCACAGAGACCTTGGGCTCCTAGATCAAGACACAGACTTGTTGATTTCCAGGGGTGGGTTGAGGGACAAAGGTGGCACTGGGCTGAGGCTGTCTTGTTCCCTCCATCTCTGCCGCAGGATCGGCTTTGCCATCGCACAACGCCTGGCCCAGGACGGGGCCCACGTGGTCGTCAGCAGCCGGAAGCAGCAGAACGTGGACCGTGCAGTGGCCGCGCTGCAGAGGGAGGGACTGAGCGTGATGGGCACCGTGTGCCACGTGGGGAAGGCTGAGGACCGGGAACGGCTGGTGGCCACGGTGAGGGGCCACAGGGGTGAGAATGCATAGGGCCTTTCCCAAGCTGCTCAGCCCTGGGTGGGGCCGGGACCAAGATGGGGGCTGGGAGGCCCTAGAACATGTCTGGAAACCAGGATTGCTCACGGTCTACCTGGGCAGACGTCATTGGGCATGCTGGCTTTCTGGAAAATGGCTTGTTCATGAGAGGACCTTCGCCTCCATCCGACACCCTGGATAATGGCGGCTGAGGAGGAATCTAGAGGGATTCCCCATCCTAAGTCCGTGGATGGGTTCCTAGAGAAGACAGACCCTCTGCCCCTATGGCCCTCAACACGGCAGAGCCTATCCTTGGGCTTGTCACGCTCCTGCCTTCACCAGAACTCGGTTCTCATACCAGCTGTGTGACCAGTCCTGGTGGAGACAGGATTTGATTAGCAAACTTTGCCTCAATGCCCTGTGCACTTGGCAGCAGCGCTAGGAGGGTGACCTCTCCTCAGGCCGTCTCCACACTTATGGTCCTGTTACCCTTCCCCCCCCAGGTCCTGGAGCACTATGGGGGCCTGGACATTTTGGTGTGCAATGCAGCCGCTAACCCCCTGGTGGGAAGCACCCTGAAGGCCAGTGAGGAGGTGTGGGACAAGGTGAGAGGCTCCAGGGGAGTTGGCTAAGGGGTCTAATGTGCTCTCCCATTGAGACTTGACTCCCCCCCCACCCCCTCCCCAAGCCACCTTAAGAACAGGCCCTGACCACTCCTCCCCTGGAATGTGCCCTGAAGCTACTTTCCACTGTGTGCTTTCAAAGTGGGTTCCTACTTTCTTTCTGCTTTCTTTTCTCTTCCTATCCCTTTTGCATTTATTCATTCAGCAAATATTTATTGAGGGTTTGCTATGTGCCAGGCACTGTTCCAGGCTCTGGGGATACCGCTCTGGGAGTAGGACTCTGCTCTTGGTGAGAGTCAAGAATAGTGAGGGCTCTGCTCTTTGTTGACACTAGATGTATTTCACATCCTTTGGTGATTTTGCTCCCCTTTGGGGACACGTGCCTGCTGCTGAGATTCCTCCCCTTTCCAAGAGGAGGGTTCCTCACTGTCCCTTAGAGGAACTTGATATACCTCTTAGGACTGGACCCAGCCATCAGCTTTCCATGACATTCTAACCCACTGCATTCAGTCTAATGATCCTGCCACCTGGTCCAAAGGGTCCAGAAGAGACCTTGTAAAATGTCTTGAGGTCCACCTGGGGCTTTGTTGTTCATTATTATGCTATGTTTCTATTTATTTTACATATTTATTTATTTTTATATTTTATATATTTATATGCATTTATTATTTCTATTATATTAATATTTATTTTATAGATTTATTCTATGATTTATGTTATCTTATGTCATTCTATGTTTTCTATCCTATGACACCCATGTTTGGTTCCTGAGTGCCTCTGACAAACCAGAGGGACTGCATTGAAACCATCATCTTCCTG
Organism: Spilogale gracilis; assembly: GCA_004023965.1. Classification (NCBI taxonomy): domain Eukaryota; kingdom Metazoa; phylum Chordata; class Mammalia; order Carnivora; family Mephitidae; genus Spilogale; species Spilogale gracilis. The sequence continues at coordinate 5,002 of PITA01032749.1, forward strand.
CTGTCATTAGCTTCCCCCCTCCATCCCAAGCACCGGCCAGAGCATTACCTCTGCCTTCCCCAGGTCTCACGCTGTGTAGACAGTGTTCTCAGGCCTGCCGCTCCTGTGTTTCTGCCTTGGATGGATGCCCTTCCCTTCGTCCTCAGAGGTGACCTGAGATCTGAGTGCCCCGCAGCCACTGCCATCAGCCTCCCCAAGCTACTCAGCTTCCCTAATGCCCCCAAAGGATCATTCATGATTAGGTAGCCAGGATTTCATCGCTGACAGTGTCCAAGCCCTCTGGAGTCATTTTCCCTTTTAGTGTCTCAGTTCATGGGATCGTGACTCTTTTTCTCAGAACCCGTTTGAAATCTTTCCCCTGAAGCTGAGCGCGCTCGATCACAGCCCAGCCTTCCTTTCTCTGCTCCACCCTATTCTCCAAGGTCTTACTGGGCCACGAGCAGTCTGCGCCACAGGGCTGGAGTCGTCCCCGATCACATCTGCCACCACCTCTCATGTTTGAAATTTACCTGATGCCCTGCTTTTTCTGAATACAGTTTTCAGGAGGTGTCCTGAGAGTTAGTTCCTTCTTGCTTACTTTATCACTCTGGGGTGATAAAGTGGGCACCTCTCCAGAACCCCCTTTTCTCTAGCTGGTTGGGAAATCTCCCATCTTCTCTTCTACCACTTCTTCTCCAACCTTCTCCTCCCTCAGGGTTCTCCAGCATCCAACCTCCTCAGGCCTCCATCTCTACTCAGGACTTCCCAGCGCCCAGAGCTACTCTATGCTTTTCTAATAGGGCAGTCCTCTTAAGCAAGGGAGGGACTCACCTTTTCCTTGGTTGGTGTTTGGCTGCTGAGTCTGGGAGGGGCCTTGTTGGAGCCCATCCCCCAGTCTGACACACATGGAGCTTAGAGCAGACATCAGTGGGATGGTAGGGCTCTATTTTGAGCAGAGAATGAGCAGGAAGTCCCTAAGTTTAATCCTCAATTCCTTCTTATTGGGGACTTCATGCTGGAGCCCCCTTTGGACATCTGAGCCACTTCTTACAGTCCTGGGGCTCATCCACAGCACTGGCAACCTATCATCATGTGGGCCTCAGCAGCTCTCCACTGGAGCCTTTCCCCTGCCCTCATCCAAGGGGATGAACAGATGTGCAGTCTCATTCCCTAGAGACAGTGAACACACTGACCTCACTCAAGATGGTGCCCCACAGGAGGGATCCCGGTGCCACTTTAGTCCCAGCTGGCACTCTATCCTAGCCCCCAGCTCAGTCTCTGCCTCTTTCCCTGCCGGTCCCCCCGGACCAAGTTCCCCCACAGCAGGTCAGTGACCCTCATGTCTGAGGCTAGATCCAGGTTTTAGTTGCAGGCAGGACCAATGTTGGAAGCTCACTCCCAGGATGGCAATTCTCTGTTGTATCTCCCTCTCTGTGATGACTGTAGGAAAGCTCAGAGCCACATCTGCAGGAAACAGACACGCATGCAGGCCCTCACAGGGGGCATTTTGTGAACGAATAACAGAATAATACTCAGTCCTTACCACATGCTATGAAGGGTGGGCACCAACCTTCCCCTTGCTTTTTCTTATCTTTCTACACTTATTTTTCCTGTTCTCTGTATCTTCACACATAATACCTATTCGATTTGTTTTATGCTATTGCACCGTGAGAATGCCTTAAATTCTACTGGAACAAGACAAGCACACAAACAAATCAAAACACAGACAGACAAAGACAGCTTTTCCAGAAATCTCCTTTGCTCCCAGCACCTCCCTTCCCCTCCATCTGTTCTACTTTCAGTCTTTTTCTAGGGGCCTCTGCTTAGCACTTCTATCTGCACGACCAGCATGTAGTCCATTTTCTTGAAAAGGTCTGAACATTTCCCTCCTTCACCCCAGTATAGTTCACATTTTCAGAGTTCTGCTCTCAGGCCTGTCACTTAGCCTGCCTGCCTGTTAAACCGTTAACCAGTAGGCTACCCTCTTGTTCTGATCAGAAGGGAAATGAATCTCAGATCTGCACACATGTGCATTGGTTGCACAAATTCTAAGACTCCACTGTCTTATGAGAATAAGCCCTGGGCTGAGGGCTGACCGCGGCCTCTCTGCCCTCCCTCCTGACTCTGCTCTGATTTCAGATCCTGACAGTGAATGTGAAGTCCCCAGCCCTGCTGCTGAGCCAGTTGCTGCCCCACATGGAGAGCAGGGGGTAGGTTGCGGGGTGGGGGTGGGGACTGGTAGGGAGCCGCAGGAGAATGGAGTCTGGAGAACACAGGGGCCCAGCTGGGAGGGGAGGACAAAAGAGGTGTCCCTGGGGTCTCCCATCCCTCTCCTTCTGTCCTGCCTCACCCTTTGTACAGCTACAGCTTCTAATTCTTGGCTGCAGGACAAGGGTGTTCTTCCTGGGGCTCTGGCATGCTCTCGTTGGCCTTGACATCAGCACGTTTGGGAAAGGGCTGTGCTTTAGCTCCTTAGCCTCGAGGGCACATCATTCTCACCCTCCTGTATTCTGGCTCTCACTGTGGGACCGGGCCTTTTCACCGTCTGTGACAGGGTCTGCCCGCTTGCTCCCGGTGGGGAGAAGACCAGCCCAGGCCCAAGCCCAGGCCCACCCTCCCTCCCTGCTTCTCAGCCTCCAGGGAGCCTACCAGTCCTTCCTCCAGATCCTGCCTATTTGACTGCGCTCCATACATAGCCTCAGGGGTGTCATGTCAGGTACTCAGGCCTCCACCTCCCTCAGGCCAAAGGTCCTCTTTAGGCTCTTCCGTGCAGGGACAGACATACCCTTTAGGAACTGGCCCAGCACATATGGGATAAAAGGAAACATTACTGCGTCTCATTTCTTATCTCCTCCTGACCCATCTGCTTCTCAGAGACCGCCCATTGACTGATAGGCATTCTTGGTCAGCTCTGGGGGCCTCTTCACGAAGCCCACTCTGCCCCCTTCCCCAAGCAGCTGGCTCTCTGCTCATGGCTCCCCCAAGATGAGGCAGAAAGTGTCATGGTTCAGAGCGTGAGCACTGGGTCAGAGAGCTAGGGCTGGAGTCCTGGCTCCGCCACTTATGGTTCTGCTGTTGAATCCTGCTGGGCCTCTGCTGGCTCAGCTCTGAGAGGGGGACAAGAACGGGAACTGTACTGCCACTGTGAGGATTGCATTATTCCATGACTATAGTAGTTAAAATGGTATCATTCTCATTTTTATATCTTTTTAAAACAATAGTAGCACTTCAGTCCATGGTAAGTTATTGATTTTCTCTCTCCTCTCATGTCTGTCTCCTCTCAGAACAGGGGCGGTCATCCTGGTCTCCTCTATTTCAGCCTATTCTCCAGAGGTGGTGAGTGCTTGCTCGTGTGCTTCGAAGTAGGATTAGGGGAAGGGGTCCGCAGGACGCCACAGGGACTACGCCTAGGACAGATCCCCGCCTCTTTCCTGCTGCCCTAGGTTGAGCTGATGCCCCTGGGACTGCTGCTGGGTCTCTCAGACCCCGCTTTGTTCTCAGCCCGGGCTGGGGAGAGTGTGTCTGAGCTCTGTGCTTGGGCTGGGGGTAGGAGCACCATAGGTGAGAAATCCAACTGATACTTTCCTCTGCTTCCTCATATCTTTTTTTTTTTTTTTAATATTTATTTATTCGAGAGGAGGAGGGGCAGAAGGCGAGGGAAAGCTTCCCAAGCAGACTCTCTTCTGAGTGCCAAGTCATGGCTGATGCGGGCTCGATGGTGGGGCTCCATCTCATGACCCTGAGGCCCTGACCTGAGCAGAAATCAAGAGTTGAATGCTGAACTGACTGAGGCACCCAGGCGCCCCTGCTTCCCTGTATCCTAATCATTGCCTTGATTCCCTTCCCAGAAACTGGGTCCCTACAATATCAGTAAGACGGCCCTGTTGGGCCTCACCAGGACGCTGTCACTGGAGCTGGGCCCCAAGGGCATCCGGGTGAACTGCCTGGTCCCAGGATTAATCGAGACGAAGTTCAGCCAAGTGGTGAGGACCCATTTCCCAGCCTGGCTCAGTGGAAACCTCCCCAATGACTAAGGGATAAGCCTCAGATCAGTGTCCCTAACAGCTGAGATCCTCACTGTCCTTTGAATTCAGCCATGACTCAGCCTGTCACCTTAAATCTGCCCTGGGTGCTGTGGAGTCATCTGGGGCCCTGCCCATCTCCTTGTTTTAGCACCACTGACTTGCTCATGTCTTCTCTTTGCCTAGTTACACAAGGATGAGCTTTTCTTGAACACTTTCAAGAAAGAGAACAAGGTGCAGAGGCAAGTGGGGTGTGGTGCCTTGGTTACCTAGGTACAGCTGGGGAGGGGTGGCTGGTCTGTCTCATAAGTTGACCCCTCCCTGTGTACTGGCCATTCCTTTAGCTGAAGTCTGGGTTCCACAGAGCCCTGCAGGGGGCAAGTAGCCCCGCTGAGTCCGCCCTGCCCCTCCTTGGAGCCCACTCCCACTAGAGCAGCAGAGTCTGAGATCCCTGACATGTGTTCTGTCCTTCTATGCAGGATAGGGCAGCCTGAGGACTGTGCCGGGATTGTGTCCTTCCTGTGCTCTCCAGCTGCCAGCTACATCACCGGCGAAAGCATTGTGGTGGCTGGCTTCTCCCCTCGGCTCTGACGGGGCTGAGGGGGCCTTGAGCTGTGGGTCTGGGCTTAGGAGCCTGGGGACGGGTGGGCTGGGAGATCATGAAGGTCAGGGAATGAAGTCTGAAGCTTGAGGCAGCCCCCCCCCCCACCATGTTCTCCTCTGTTGATTCTGCTGTTGATTCAGCTGCTGTGATCCAACCAACATGTGGGTTCTTGATGCGGGGCTGTGGAGCCAGTGGAGTTCGTGGAGCTGGCACTTTGGAGGAACCATAAGGGACAGGAACAGAGATTCAGGCGCACGAAGGCTCCAGCTCCCTCTCTCTGCCACTTGTGTTTTAAATATTTCTTTCCTAAAACAAACTCCAATTTCTCCTCAAGCCTGGAAACTCTTGGTAAGGGGTGAGCCAAGGGGAATGAGGCTGAGAACAGGCCTCTCCTGTCTTCTGCCTTCTGTTGCCCTGAGCCTGTTCACAGACCCATGTTGGTGGCCAGTGAGTGTTCACAGAAGGCTCTGCTCCATTCTCTGAGCAGGCTGGTGGAGGCTAAGCAAGCTGGGGCGTGGGGGGGGGCGTGGGGGAGGATTCCAGGATTCCCCCTGGGGTTTTGTGGGCTCATGGTCTTTCATGTTTTCTGGGCCACATAGGCCTTTGAGTCCTTGAAGAAAAAAGCCTCACTAAATCTTGCATACCATTCCAGGTTGAGAACTTCTAATTGATACAAAAGAGAGAAGTCAGTGTGAAGTTCTCCTTAAAGTTGTCTCCTCTTGGTAAGGGCCCTTTCTATTGTCCTGAGGCATGTACAAGGCCTCCATCCTTCTGTGTGTGCACGACCAAGGCTCAGCAGACTCAGGGAGGAACAGTGGCCCTGAGAACACCTCTCTTCCTCTTGTGCCATCCCTAAGTCTCACCCTGAACTGATTCCAAGACAGGATCTGAGACCAGGCTTCCGCTGACCTCTGGCTTTCACCTCACTGAGGCCGCTCACCAGTGCCCCCTCTCTGGACCTCCTGGGCATGGGTCTTTGTCTTGAGACTAATTCAATTACAAAAACATTTACTGTTCCCTACTGCAAACCATGCATTGGGCCAGGCACCTTGGAGAACACAAATATAAAGACAGATCCAACCTCTCTTAAGTTCCTTCCTTGTGGTAGGAGAACAGGAGTTTAAAACACTCCTCAGTAAATAAGGCAGAAGTGGGGTGCCTGGATGGCTCAGTTGGTTGAGGGTCCAACTCTTGATTTTGGCTCAGGTCATGAGATCAAGTCCTACATCCAGCTCTGGGCTCGGCGCAGTCTGCTTGTCCCTCTCTCTCTGCTCTGCCCCCTGCTCGTTTGCTCTCTCTCTCTCAAATAAATAAATAAAATCTTTAAAGATAAATTAATAAATAAGGCAGAATGTATTCATTCATTCATTAAATTGAGTGAGTATCACTCTACACCAGGTATTGTTTTAAGAACTCAGAGGGCAACCGTGAGCAAAATAAAGATCATTTTCCTGCAGAGTTTACGCTCTCATGGGGGAGATATACAATAAACAACAAACATGTTAAAAAATAAGTTATAAGGGGCGCCTGGGTGGCTCAGTTGGTTAAGCGACTGCCTTCGGCTCAGGTCATGATCCGGGAGACCCGGAATCAAGTCCCACATCGGGCTCCCTGCTCGGCAGGGAGGCCTGCTTCTCCCTCTCTCACTCTCCCTGTTTGTGTTCCCTCTCTAGCTGTGGTTTCTCTCTGTCAAATAAATAAATAAAATCTTTAAAAAAAAATAAGTTATACAGTGTGTTAGTAGGTACATAGGTACAGAAAAAAAAAAAAGACAAAGAGGGCGCCTGTGTGGCTCAGTTGGTTAAGTGACTGCCTTCGGCTCAGATCATGGTCCCGGAGACCTGGGATCAAGCCCTGCATCAGGCTTCCTGCTCAGCGGGAAGCCTGCTTCTCCCTCTCTCACTCCCCCTGCTTGTGTTTCCCCTCTAGCTGTGTTTCTCTCTGTCAAATAAATAAATAAAATCTTAAAAAAAAAAAGACAAAGAAAAGGGTAGGGGTACAATTCTATACCCAATTCTAAGGCGTGGTGGGCTCTTTCCCCACACCAAGCAGTTCTCTAACAGCAGCTGGATGTCTTACAATTAAGCTGAATTTGGACACCATCTGCTTGGAGATAGGGTGAGATCCCGCAGGTTAAGGGCTCAGTTCTGCAAGACCAGCACCCTCTCCACTTGCTAAGTGCAAGTTCTTTTTGTCAGCTGTGTTCTGATGATAGCTTGGAGATTCCAACCACCTCTTCCTTGGGTTCAGTGAGTTTGCTGGAGTGGCTCACAGAACTCAGAGAACCATTTTTCTTACTAGATTACCAGGGCTTACTTACTAGATCTAATAAATCTTACTAGATTTAGGGCACCTGGCTGGCTCAGCTGGTTTAAGTGTCTGCCTTCAGCCCGGGTCATGATCCTGGGGTGCTAGGATCGAGCCTCACGTCCGACTCCCTGCTCAGGTGGGAGTCTGCTTCTCCCTGTCCCTCTGCCCCCCTCATTTGTGAGCCCATGCTCTCTCAAATAAAATTTTAAAAAAGACATCTTTATCACTCTTATCACTTAGGAATTTCTTTTCTTTTCTTTTCTTTTTTTAAAAGATTTTATTTATTTGACAGAGAGAAACACAGCCAGAGAGGGAACACAAGCAGGGGGAGCGAGAGAGGGAGAAGCAGGCTTCCCGCTGAGCAGGGAGCCTGATGCGGGGCTCGATCCTGGGTCTCCAGAATCATGACCTGAGTCAAAGGCAGTTGCTTAACCAACTGAGCCACCCAGGTGCCCCATCACTTAAGAATTTCTAAGGGCTTTAGGAACTCTGTGACAGAAATGAAGACAGTGAGGTCTCCCTAAGGTGCAGGGCTAAGAGGCCACCTAAAGAGGCCTGACAGGGGGGTCTGAGGTGAGGAACTAGAATACAACAATAAACCAACACCATAAATCTCAGACTGAAGGCTTTGGGCTTGGGGAGTAGTTGGGGAAGGTGGGGAATTGGGCATCCACATATGGTGGGGAGATGCAGGCAGGCAAAGCAGGACAGGATTATAGAGGTGAAAAGGCCAGGCCCAGAGAGGGGACTTGCTGGAGGGTCCCACAGCTCTAGAATAGAGCCAAGGCAGTGGGCAGAGTCCTGTTATCCTATCTCCAGCGCCATACCTCCTCCCATACTCTGCAAGGGCAGACAATGAGGGAAATGGCCAGGCAAGCAGGGACAGTGCCCTTTAGGCCTGCAAGGAGGACACCCAGAGAGGATCCCCAAGGGGAGAGAGCAGCCTGAGAGTGGGGCAGTGGCTACTGAGCCCGCTCCCTCTGAGGATGAGAGCCCTGGGAGAGGGGTGACAGCGCGGCACTGGGAAGGCCCTGGTTCTGGATCCAGCACTGGAGGCACGGAGCTTAGGCCCACAGAGAAGAAGGACTTTGCTTGCAATGGAGTGCTTCCCAGAGGGGGATATGGTGTGCCAGCAGTATGAGCCGTGTGTTTGTGGGAGTGTATGTGTCCCTGCTAGAGTGGGATTGACCTCAGAAGACCGGGCTGGGACAGAGAGCCTGTGAGTAGGCTGGGGTGTGGAGGGATGGTTTGCATTAGATTTATGGCCCTCGCCTCTTCCTCTGTTGAGAAAAGCCCACCCTGGGCCCAGGGCATGCCCGGAATGGGAGGGATGCAGAGGCAGAGAGGAGGACAGGCCCATGTGCTGTGCCCCCAGGCTATTCTTACTTTTCAGCCTCACAAGTGGACAAAGGCTCTGGACCGGGCTGGGTGAAAACCAGTGTCAGAGTGTTTGAGTCCCCTCCACCCCCGTCTAGTCCTCAGGCCAAGTTTCCAGCCAGGGGCTGTAGGTCATGGATGCTATAACACAAGTGCTTCCTTGGGATAAATAACCTCAGTCATTTACTTGGTTCCCAGCAGCTCTTGGGCAGTACTCAAATGCTTATACCTGGGCTAAGAAGGAACAAACAAAGAACCGCCACCACCAAGTTGGGCACATCAGAGGGTTT
>PITA01032751.1:0-13578 GCA_004023965.1 Spilogale gracilis
TTAGATTGATTTTCAGACTAAGATATAACCATTATTTTATCAATATAATAATAGGGACACTTGGGTGGCTCAGTTGGGTAAGTGTCTGCCTTTGGCTCAGGTCATGATCCTAAGGTCCTAGGATCAAGTCCTGCATTTGAGCTACTTGCTCAGCAGGGGGCTTGCTTCTCCCTCTGTCTGTCACTCCTCCTGCTTGTGCAAATTTTAATAATAAAATAAATAAAATCTTAAAAAATAATAAATACAACTAAGTCTGTTTTCTCTGAACTAAAACAACAAACAGGATAATCTGAATATTCCTATACAGAACAGGAGGTATGTTCTGCACACTGTCCTCATGTAAAAGCAAATGGCATTTTTTTCTTTTTTGAGAGAGAGAGAGAAGCATTCAAAAGCATGTATTAACCAGTTAATCACAATCTCCTTCTCTTTATTGCATCAACTGATACAATTGGAAACATGACATTATTCAGTCCCATACAGTATATAACTAACCTCTAGGATCAATCAAGTTTCCTGATAGACTCTATTGAACTATTAGATAGGAAATTCATGAGTATGGGTACATCTGCACCCAACATACCTATAATTAAAGTAGAATGTTTTTGTTGCTAGGAATTCTATGATGGTTTAAATTAAGCAGTGGAAAGTGTTTAGATAATTCTAGAGATTCCCACTCAGTATAAACAATTAAAATAAGATGAAAAGAGTAATTGGAGCTCATCCAGACCCCAATATTTGGTTAAAGAAGAGTCTCCCATTCACAATTTATCATTTTGATGATATGTTTTGGTAAAAATGAGGCAATGAGCACAAAATCTGCAAAAAGACCTCAAATAAATGCTTTGTGTCTAACATCAGTATTAAGGAAATATATATATATTTTGTCATTTCTCTTCATTATTATACTAAAATATAGCTTGGGATTCAAAAAGAAGCAGAAGAAATACAGCCCCCCCCCAAAAAAAAGCAAAATTGTATTTATTTAAATAAGACTTAATCTAGGTACAAAATCTAAGTCATCTACAAAGAGCCAACAAAACAAATAGGTGAGTTTAGTAAAGTTGCAGATTATAAGACTTTCATAAAAAATAAATTTTACTTCTATATTATAATAAGAGGAAATTAAAATAAATTATGTAGTCACACCATAAAATAAAACACTTAGGATAAATTTGAAAAAAAAAATGAACAAAACTTGTGCACTGAACGCTCTCAAAAGTTGAGAAATTAAAGACCTAAATACATGGAGTGGTAGAAGATAAACATGGATTACAAGGTTCAATACTGTGATCTTGTCAATTCTCCCAAAACTGATTAGAATTCTGATCAAAACTACAACAGGTATTTTTGGTAAGAAATAACATGCTGGCTCTATAGTTTATACTAAAATAGAAAGGTTCTATAAGAGCCAAAAGAAAACCAGAGTTGGAGAATTTTTTTTTTAAAGATTTTATTTATTTGTCACAGAGAAACACAGCGAGAGAGGGAACACAAGCAGGGGGAGTGAGAGAGGGAGAAGCAGGCTTCCCGCCGAGCAGGGAGCCCGATGTGGGACTCGATCACAGGTGTCCGGGATCATGACCTGAGCCGAAGGCAGTCGCTCAACCAACTGAGCCACCCAGGCGCCCCCAGAGTTGGAGAATTTTTATGAGAATTTTTTATTATCTTATCAAGACTTATTATAAAGTATTTATCTTATCAAGACTTATTATAAAGTCACAGTAATCAAGATAGTGTCTCACTGACATAAAGGTAGATATATAGAAAATTGAATAACAGCATATAGAATCCATAAATGGGTCCATGGGGGGGGAGAATGCTGAAAAAATGAGTAAATAACATTTTTTATCTAATAAATGGTGCTGGAATAATTGGATAAGAACTCTATAATTCTCTTGCATTGCTTGCAGAAATGAAAAATCGTAAAATCACTTTGGAAAACAGTCTGACAGTTGAGCCTATAATTACTATATAAATATATTTTAAGCTATTCCTAGGTGTCTGTACAAGAGAAATGAAAATATATGTCCATATAGACTTAACATGAATGTTTACACCAAGTTTGGGCATCTGACAACACAAAACTGAAAACAACCTAAATATTCATCAACAGGTGAATGGATAAATACTGAAATACTACTTAGCCTAGTGAAACAAAAAAAAATGTATACCTGTAACATGAATGCATCTTAATCCAATTATGTCAGATGAATGATGCCAGAACAATTTTAAAAACTACATATTACATGATTCCACTTATATAACATTCTGGAAATTATAAATGAATGTATCATGATACAAAAGGACCAGTGGCCATCTGGGATGGAAGACTGTATGGACTGTAAAAGGAAGTAAGGAAGCTCCTAATAGACTATTACTGTATTTATTATCTTCATTTGGCTGATAATTTCCAGGTTTATACAACTACCAAATTTATCAAAATGCACACTTATGAATGTGAATTTCATTTTATATAAATTATACTTTGAAAAACTAAAAAAATTAATTATACTTCAAAAAAATCTTTAAAAATGAAGTTTAACCAAAAACGATTCTTTTCCAAACAACCTGTCCTAGTGAGACTGTTGCTCTAATGTGAAAAGTAAAATCATTCAGTTTCTAAAATACAGCCTTGAATAGGAAAGTTCTTCTTAAACAGGACATAACAATTGCTTACCAAAAACAAAACTAATAAATTGATCAGAGTATCAAAAGACACCATTGAGAGAGTGAAAAATAAATCCAGATAACAGGAGAAGACATTTGTCTAATATTTTTCCAACAAAGAGCTAGTATTCAAATTTAATAAACGCCAACATATCAATAAAAGACAACCCAACAAGATAATAGGGAAGTCTTAATAAGTACTTCAAAGAACAGAATATCTAAATGACCAATAAACCTATAAAAAAATGCTCAAACCAGTAAAATCACACAGTGGAACCACTTTATGTGAACATGCAGTGGGATGGCCCAAAATAAAGTCTGAGGTCAAGTTTTGGCAAAACCTACAAAAACTGTTATACTTCTTCTCAGAGTGTAAACTAGTGGAAGTCTTGTGGAAAATTCTTTGGGATTTTCTGATGAATTAGAAATATACATATTCTGTCATCTAGTAATTGTATTCCTGGGGGTGATATCCAGTGGAATTGCAGACATATATGCATCAAAGGACAAGTATAGACTCTTCGCAATAATGCTCCTCATAACTTAAAAAAGTTAACAGCTTAAATAAGCTATCAATAGTGTGATGGGTATATAAATCATGATTTTTTTTTTTAAAGATTTTATTTATTTGACAGAGAGAAACACAGCCAGAGAGGGAACACAAGCAGGGGGAGTGAGAGAGGGAGAAGCAGGCTTCCTGCCGAGCAGGGAGCCCGATGTGGGACTCAATCCTGGGTCTCCGGGATCATGACCTGAGCCGAAGGCAGTCGCTTAACCAACTGAGCCACCCAGGCGCCCCAAAATCATGATATTTTTAAACAATAAAATATATTACATATAAATATATATCGGAGACTACTATATATATATATGAGGTAAACATGCAAAACATAGTTGAATTCCAGAAACATAACTTTGTGCAAAGAAAGCCATACACAAAGAATACAAGCTATAGGATTCTATTCACATAAAGAGACAATCCTGGCAAAACTAATCCACAGTGATTGGAACTAGGGTTATGGTTAATACCTTTAATTTATATATATGTATACATAAATTATATAATATAAATTATATATAATACAAAATAATAAATTTATAAACATATATCAACATACATGTGTAATTTTATAAATTCATAAAATATATTACAATGACAATTAATGTAATTATATTACATTAACCATAACAGGATGAAAGAAGGGTTAATGATTGAGAGGGGTATTATCACAAGACTGGTATTTCACTTATTCTATGTTTTAGCTAACTTTGTGATAATTCATTGTGCTGTACAATTATCTGTATGTACACTGTAGTCAATAAAAAGTTACATAAGGCAATAAAACGGTTTTTAAAGAGGTATGCCAATTTAGGGGTTATTGGGAACAGAACAAATTATGAAGTTGTGCCCATTTTATTTTTGGAGACAGCATAGGGAGAAAGAAACCAGGCCAAGAAAAGGGGGAAGTGCTCCCCACAGTGAAAGCAGTCTGTCTCTCCAGTCAGCAAGAAATAAAGTAACGCACAGGAAAGTAAACTTAGAGGGTTACCAGCCAGAGTGCCCCACAGACTTGAGACTGCTTAGTCTTCTGTAGAAACCTTCCTAGCCCTGTGCAAAGAAGGTAAACAGAAATTTCAGCATCTAAAATATAATCAAAAACATTTTCCTTCTGAGCAAATGTGCAAGATATCTGAAAGGTTCATGTTTTCTTTTTCCTCCTCCCCTAATACTCATTAGCTCCCTTTCTTCACTTTTATTTTCCTCTTAGAATTATACTGAATCCTGTCCTTCTCTTCTGAAGGTGAGATGTACCAAATTCTTTGCTTAAATCACTTATGGGTTTTATTATATCATTAAACCAAACTCAGTTTATTTTTTACTCCAAGCATGCTTCCCTGCCACTCTGAGGGGCCATAGCCAAATGCCTTACTTCTAGGCCAGAATAATTCTTCCATGGGCTCATGCCATCCAGTTGTCGGTAGGCCACCACTGCTTCCTGTGATGCTACAGCCACAGCACTAGAAGCCCTCGCAGGCAGTGCCAGCTCACAAAGCAGACTGCCCGGCTTTATCTCTGACCATGTTGCACACACAGAAGCTCTGACTTCTTTAGCAGTGCACGGAAGGGCTATGCAACAGAACACAGCAGTGCCAGGGAGATAACGTCTCTTGGGGTGACTCTGAATAAGAGAAGGAAACGTAGGGCCATCCAGGAATTCGATGGTTCTGTAATACCTCTCTGGAGATATGGCACTTAACTGAGAAAGCAGATGTGTTTATTGGAAAGCTATAGCCAGCTGGTAAACATACCACATCATATTTGTTCCTCCCTGCCTTTTTTTTTTGCAATTTTTAAATATTGCATCCCTCCAATAGAACATTATCCTGTAAGCTTAGGCTTAATGCGCTGGTGTGTGCGTGTGCGTGTGCGTGTGTGTGTGTGTGCGTGTGTTTCTTTTAGGGAATCCAGGTTAAGTCTTCATTCATGCCATTTTTTGTCTAGTCTCTGCTCTAAATAATGACAACAGGGTTAATAGGTAGAGCTTTTTATGTTAAAGGGGAGATTTTCTCTTTTAGAAGGAAGTTAATCTATATAGTGATAAAATAGTGACCTTTTTGTTCATTATCTCATTAATCATCTGTATTAGGTGACTAAGATAAATGATTCACCCAGCCACGAATAAAATACTAATAAATACGATAACTGGAAGAAAAAAATATCCTGGTGCCTGGTAAACAATTATTATGGAAAGAAATGCATGGATAATGAATGTCATTGATACAGCTTTTTTCCTGCTTGTTACATGTTTCCTGGTAGTTCACCATTACTGTTAACCCTAGAGTACCATATAGTCAAACATCATATACTGCATTGTAGAATGCACTATTTTAAGCTTACACACATTTTACTGGACAATCTTGGGTTAAGGTCTTAAGCACATAATTTTTATTGTACTGCCTTTTTTAAGGTCCTTAGAGCATTAAGAAAATGTGGTGACCCAGACTAGGACAGATGACATAAGGATCAGTAGCAGCTCACTGGCATTAAGTCATTTATCACATGCTGACAAATTACTGATAATTTGTATTGATTTTCTAGCTGGGCTTAGTGAACTGAAAAGCCAAATCCAAATACACACTGAACTGGAATTGGAAACTTGACTGCTTTCATCAAATCAAAGTCAAGTTAAGCTGAAACTTTATCTTATTTCTGTATATTCAGCTCTGCATTTTTTATTAAATTCAACAAAACACTTGAAATAATTGCCATCAGATGCAAGTATGAGACTTGCTCTTAGAGACCAAAATTTTACCAGGAGTTTTATGAAGTTGCAGAGGACTTCAAGTTTGCGATTTGTTTTAAAGATTTTATTTCTTTATTTGACAGACAGAAAGAGCACAAGCAAGGGGAGTGGTGGGCAGAGGGAGAGGGAGAGGCAGGCTCCCCACTGAGCAGGGAGCCAAATGAGGGGCTCCATCCCAGGACCCTAGGATTATGACCCGGGCTGACTGCAGACACTTAAGCAACTGGGCCACCCAGGTAACCCCACGTTTGTATTTTGAAATGGTACCTTTCTACTAGGGTCCAAGCTTAATTGCTTGAAACTAGTAAAATTTGACTTTAGTATAATTTCAAAATATACTTCTTATGTTAGTGTCCGTGGTCAAAGGAATGAGGCTGATACAAAAGCAAAGATCAAGCAAAGCTTTATTTCACCCCAAGCATCAGAATTTCACTGGCTGGGCCAGAGTCATCTCTAAGGAGAGAGCCACCCTGCCAGACTTACAAGCTAGCTTTTATAGGGCAAAACCTCACCCCATCAGCTGACTGCAATCATTCAGCTGCCTAGAGTTAATTCTTTCACTCTGCTGTGATTATGAATACATTTAAACTGTTAAGTTTATAATCCCCTTTACAATTTATTTTTTTTTAAAGATTTTATTTATTTGACAGAGAGAAACACAACCAGAGAGGGAACACAAGCAAGGGGGAGTGAGAGAGGGAGAAGCAGGCTTCCGAGCAGGAGGCCTGATGCAGGGCTCTATCCCTGGTCTCATGACCTGAGCCGAAGGCAGTCGCTTAATGAACTGAGCCACCCAGGTGCCCCTCCCCTTTATAATTTAAACAAAGTGGTTTACCAGGGGGATCTCCATGGGTCAAGGGCCGGGAGGTTAAGGAGATTAACTGATTGGGTGTTTCCACCTGATCTGGCTCCCACCTTTGTTTTTCTGGGCTTTGATACCAGGAACTGACTAAATAGGTCCTTACATTTGAAATTCTTACTTTTTTAAGCCATGCTATAAAATGATATATTTAACATATACTGAAAAAAAGCTCACATATTTTTACCAGTAATCTATTATTCCATATGTGTCATAAGAATGTACACATATTTTGTGTATTGGATCAGGTGATATAAAAAATTACTTATCTCTGGATTGAATAGCTACAACACAAATCTACTGGGACTTTCTCCACATTGTAGGGAAGAGCCAGGCATACAAATTAGCTTTTATTTCTTAAACAAAAATAAAATGAAAAATATTTATTTATTTCTAGAATTCCACCAAAACTTCTCTTTTCATTTTTCCTATGCTATCATCTTTAAAGAAATTATATACTAAGATATATATTAAAATACTTGTTGCTATAGTTATTCTCTTCTCTCTGTGAACTTTTCTGGATATATATCTGAAAATGTACTTTATATCTGAAACGTACTATTTAATATGAATTGTTTCTGACAATGAAATGACTAACACCTATGGAATTTGAGTCTTCATTTTCCAATAAATAAATGAATACATTGTCTTATCAATTCTTCATTTAGGTTAGTCAAAAATTCAGAAATGGCAAAATTTAAAACACCAGAGTAGTAAATTTAATTAGTTTAATGTGCACGTATGAACAGCTTATGAACTGGGAGCTTTTGAATCTGAAACTGCTAGGAAGCTCAGGAATATGATATTGCAGAATGGTCTGTAAAGGGAAAATGAGGAAGTAGCTTAACCTTTACAATAACTGGTTTATAATGGGGGTTTCCAGATGGTAGAGGATTAGTTAAAAGTGATTATCTCATATCATTTTTAAGAAGACAAGATTTTTTTATGATCAGAAGATTTACAAGAAATAATCTAAGTTTTACTTACATTCATTTAAAAAAAAAACCTAGATTTATTTTTGCTTACATAGCTTAAATGCTTTTGTCTGCTATGGAGATTCTCAAAACCTGGGCTCCACTGTTTTAATAATATCAAAAGGTTTCTTCTTAAAATATTGGTTTGGAATGACCAAAAATTAATGCAATGTCTTTTATATACTAATCACTCTTTAAAGGCATTAAACCATATTCAATTCAAAATAGAAATTCTTAAAAAGGGAATATATTATTTTTTAAAAGATTTTATTTATTTATTTGACAGAGAGAAATACAACTAGAGAGGGCAAGCAGAGGGACCCAGAGAGGGAGAAGCAGGCCTCCTGCGGAGCAGGAAGCCTGATGTGGGGCTTGATCCCGGGTCTCCAGGATCATGACCTGAGCCGAAAGCAGTCACTTAACCAACTGAGCCACCCAGCTGCCCCATGGGAATATATTAATTTTTGTATATTAGAATCACAAAATGTATTGGCATGCCTTAATCTTCCCAAAATTTCATGTTGATATATGATGTTGTTTGCTTTATTGGTCCAGGGTGTCTGAAAGTAAAATAAGGTAGTGTTTTCTTTAAAAAAGTAATTCACAGGGTGCCTGAGTGGCTCAGTCATTAAGTATCCACCTTTGGCTCTGGTCATGATCCTGGAGTCCCAGCATCCAGCCTGGCATCAGGCTCCCTGCTGGGCAGAAAGCCTGCTTCTCCCTCTCTCACTCCCCCTGCTTGTGTTCCCCTCTCTGGCTGTGTTTCTCTCTGTCAAATAAATAAAATCTTAAAAAAAAAAAAGACAATCCTTTACTCCACAAAAGCTAAAAATGGTTTTTATCTTTCAACTTATTTTTATGTTAAAAATACTTATTTAATAGAAAATATCCATTAATTAAATGAACTTTCAATGACAAAAAATCTTTCTTCCTGGGGTTTTAATATCATCAAGGATTTAGGTTATTTAGTACTGAACTTCAGATTTCTAACATATTTTGCTTAAAAATAGGAACACTCTCAAAAAATAGTAATGTTTATAAAGTTAAAGTAGAAATGCGTACTTTCCTAGACAGGTTGGCCCCTTTAGGGCCACTATCTGTCAGAGTTTTGGCTTGGGTTAAGGAGTAGGCTTCTTTGAGTAAAAGGAGAAAAACACAGATCAGGTTCACAGCAAGAGGATCCCCCAAATGTTCCACCTCATTAAGAGGGGTGCCAGGACCAGGCCAATCACTGAACACAGTATGAGTTTTGTACTAGTGAGGACAACCCTTTCCTACTGTGAATTCCCTCTTAAAATGGCAATCAAGAGAATGCCAACTTACATTAGGAGAACATACAGCTCCACAGTGGACAGTACTGACTTAGGTAGATGTTTGCAGGAATTTCCTGGAAAGTCAGCTTCTTTGAACATGGAGACTGGGTAACACTCAGGCCATAACAGCCCACGGGTGGTTACAAAAACTTATACTGAGCTGAAAAAGCCAAGAATGTTGTGGGAAACTAAGCTTGGGCAACAACTCTGCTTTAGGGAGAAGTTGGTCCTCTTCCTGTCAACTTATAATCTAGGCAACTCAAGATCCTCATGTAAATTCACTTTTCAGAGAATCTTGTTCCTTGCAAAGCATATTTTTTCTTCCTTGATAAACACACAGATATTTTAAAAAGCTAACCAACAAAATTAAGCTCTGGGGAAATTAATTAAGTACAGTTTAATTAATTTATTTTGACCTTTACAAAATAGCTGATGATTCAAAACAAGATTTAAAAAAGAGAATATATTTTGAAGTAGGTTAGGCTTGGCTAGTTTCTTTTAGAAATGCTTTAGAAATACACATACAGTTATAAATTTATTTTATGGGAGTAATACATTATTTTTGTTAGCTTTATGGTCAGTGATACAATATTGCAAAAAAATTTTAAAAGACTGATTGATATACAAAATTTTCAGGGAGAAGGGGCAAGATGTCAGATGAGTAGGAACACCTATTTCAACAGTTCCCCTGAATTGAGTGAAGTATCTACCAGAGCACTCTGAACACCCATGAAATCAGCCTGAGATATAAGATTACACACTTCTAGATATCTACATCGTCAGTGGAGAGGTATAGAGGACTGGGAATGTGCAGACTGAAATCTTAGGATAAACAGAAGGGGGAGGGATCCACCAGAAGTGACCCATTGGAAAGTAATACCCCAATACAAAAGTGTCCTGTGCTTGGACACCAGCATTAACTTGAAGACTGGTTAACAGCACTCAAAAAGAACACAGGGACTTGAGGGGCAATTGGGATTGGCAGGCATGGACCTAAGCCCACAGCCAATGCCGGCCCATTCCTGAGAGAACCTGACACCGGCTGCAGTCAGTGGTCCTCTGCAGCCAGGATAACTGCCTCTGCTGCCTGCACTGCCGCCAGGGCTGAGCGCACCCCACCCACGTCTGAGAGATCCCAGCATGAGTTCCAGTCAGTGGTGCCTGGGTCCCTGGCCAGAGGCTACCGCCACCGCCACCTCCAGGGCTGAGCACACCAGCATGTGCGTGGACTCCAGACAGCAGTCCTGGGAAAGGCAGCCACATGGATAGAACTCACCTGGACCAGTATCACTAGCAGTTCTGGTGGCATGGGGTACAGAGACAAGCAGGGGCTCCGGCTACCACTTACATGGTAACTGAGGGTACACACTGCCTGTGGGAAGTTGCGGTGTTCCATGTAGCTTGCAAAGGGGAGCTTTGTGTCCTGGGACATCAGAGGAGAGAAGACTATGGCTTCTCTCTGAGACAGAGGTCTGGGTACAGAGAGTTTACTTTGCTCTGACCCTGCACAAAGGCACAAAAGATGGCCAAAGAACAAAAACCTCTGGAGAACAAAAGCCTGAAGAATCAGTTCCACAGATAAGGTGCAGGGCAACTTAGTCCATGCAAGAGTGGCTGAAAAACAACAGGGCAGGTCCCTCCCTCAAGACAAAAAACAAGCCAAAAGAACAAGAGGACAATAAGCACTCTCAGTGTGAATGGACTAAGTGCTCCCATAAAACACACAGGGTTGCAGACTCTATAAAAAGATGGGACCCGTCCATATGCTGTCTACAAGAGATTCATTCTGAACCTAAAGATACATCCAGACTGAAGGTGAAGGGATGGAGAACCATCTTTCATGCCAACAGGCCTCAAAAGAAAGCTGGGGTACTAATTCTCATCTCAGATAAATTAGATTTTAGGCTAAAGACTGTAGTCAGAGATACAGAAGGACATTACATCATAATTAAAGGGTCTATCCACCAAGAAGATCTAACAACTGTAAATATTTATTCCCCCAACATGGGAGCAGCCAACTACACAATCTAACTGTTAATCAAAATAAAGAGCCATATTGATAAGAATATGGTAATTGTAGTGGATCTTAACATGCCAATCCCAGCAATAGACAGATCATCTAAGCAGAAAATCAACAAAGAAATAGAGCTTTGAATAACACAGTAGAATGGATGAACCTCATAAATTTGTTCAGAACATTCCACCCTGAAACAACAGAATACTCATTCTTCTCTAGCACACATGGAACTTTCTCCAGAATAGACCACATACTGGGTCACAAATCAGGTCTCACCAAATAACAAAAGACTGAGATTATTCCCTGCATATTTTCAGACCACAATGCTTTGAAACTGGGACTCAAAAAAAAAAAAAAAAAAAAAAAAAAAAAAAAAAAAAAAAAAAAAAAAAAAAAAAAAAAAAAAAGGCTGGAAGGAATTCAAATACTTGGAAGCTGAAGTTCATCCTGCTCAAGAATGTTTGGGTCAACCAGGAAATCAAAGAAGTACTTAAACAATTCATGGAAACCAATGATAATGAAGACACTTTGGTCCAAAACCTATGGTATATAGCAAAGGCAGAATTAAGGGGGAAATACAATAGCCATCTAAGCCTCACTCAAAAAACTGAAAAAAATCCAAAATGCACAATCTCTCTTTGCACCTTAAAGAACTGGAGAATCAACAATGAATTAAGCCCACCCCACACACAAGAAGGGAAATAATTAAGATTAGAGCAGAGATCAATGAATTAGAAACTAAAGATACAGTAGAACACATCAACAAAACTAGAAGCTGGTTCTTTGAAAGAATTAATAAGATCGATAAACTACTGGCCAAACTAATCCAAAAGAAAAGGGAGAGGACCCAAATTAATAAAATTATGAATGAAAGAGAAGAGATTACAACTAACACCAAGGAAAGAGAAACAATCATCAGAAATTATTATCAACAGCTATATGCCAATAAGTTAAACAATGTAGAAGAAATAGATACATTCCTGGTAAACTTCCAAGACTGAAACAGGAAGAAATTAACAACCAGAACAGACCGATATACAGTAACGAGATTCAAGCAGGGATCAAAAGCCACCCAAAAAATAAGAGCCCAGGACCTGAAGGATTCCCTGGGGGATTCCACCAAACATTCAAAGAGGAAATAATGCTTATTCTCCTGAAGCTGTTTCAAAAAACAGAAACAGAAAGAAAACTTCCAGACTCTTTCTATGAAGCTAGTATTACCTTAATCCCCAAACCAGGCAAAGACCCGATCAAGAAAAATGAATATGGATGACAAGATTCTCAACAAGATCCTAGCTAATAGGATCCAACAGTACATTAAAAAGATTATCCACCATGAACAGGTGGGATTTATCCATGGGATGCAAGGGTAGTGCAACATTTGCAAATCAATCAATGTGATAGAACAAATTAATAAGAGAAGAGAGAAAAACCACATGGTCCTCTCAGTAGATGCAGAAAAATTATTTGACAAAATACAGCATCTGTTCATGATTAGAACTCTTCAAAATATAAGGATAGAGAGAACCTTCCTCAACTTCATAAAATCCATCTATGAAAAACCCACAGCAAATATCATTCTCAATGAGGAAAAGTTGGCAGCCTTTCCCTTAAGATGACGAACATGACTAGGACCACCAAACTCAACCACTCTCACCACTGTTGTTCGACATAGTACTAGAAGTCCTAGCAACAGCAATCAGACAACAAAAAGAAATAACAGGTATTCAAATTGGCAAAGAAGAAGTCAAACTCTCTTCACAGATGACATGATACTTTATATGGAAAACTCAAATACTCCATCCCCAAACTACTAGAACTCATACAGCAATTCGTAATGTGGCAGGATACAAAATCAATGCACAGAAATCAGTTGCCTTTTATGCACTAACAATCAAACTGTAGAAAGAGCAATTAGAGAATTGATTCCATTTGTTATAACACCAAAAACCATAAAATACCTTGGAATAAATCTAACCAAAGAGGTAAATGATCTATACTCTAGGAAGTACAGAACACTCATGAAAGATATTGAAGAAGACACAAAAAGATGGAAAAACATTCCATGCTCATGGACTGGAAGAATAAACATTGTTAAAAATGTCTATACTGCCCAGAGCAATCTATACTTTCAACACCACCTTCATCAAAATACCAGCAGCATTTTTCAAAGTGCTGGAACAAACAATCCTAAAATTTATATGGAACCAGAAAAGACCCCAAATCACTAAGGAAATGCTGAAGATGAAAAACAAATATGGGGGCATCAAATTGCCTGATTTCAAGCTTTATTACAAACCTGTGATCACCAAGACAGCATGGTATTGGCACAAAAACAGAAATATAGACCAATGGAACAGAGTAGAGAGCACAGATATGGACCCTCAACTCTACGGTCAAATAATCTTTGACAAAGCAGGAAAAAATATCCAGTGGAAAA
>PITA01032752.1:0-13612 GCA_004023965.1 Spilogale gracilis
CTCAAGTCATGGGCCTGGAGTCCCAGGATCGAGTCCAGCATCTGGCTCCCTGTCCTGCAGAGTCTGCTTCTCCCTCTGATCCTCCTCCCTCTCATGCTCTTTCCCTCTTGTTCTCTCTCAAATAAGTGAAATCCTTAAAAAAAAAAAAAAAAAAAAAAAAGGAGATATATTTCTTCCATATTTAACTTGTTATTTGAGTGGAATGTTATTCCTTCCATATTTAACTTGTTATTTGTTTTTGGTTGTTTTTTTTTAAATATTTTATTTATTTGACAGAGAAAAACACAGCCAGAGAGGGAACACAAGCAGGGGGAGTGAGAGAGGGAGAAGCAGGCTTCCCGTCGAGCAGGGAGTCCGATGTGGGGCTTGATCCCCGGTCTCCAGGATCATGACCTGAGCCGAAGGCAGTCGCCCAACCAACTGAGCCACCCAGGCGCCCCTTAACTTGTTATTTGAGTGGAATGTTATTTTTTTTTCTAATGAAGTGTTTCTTTTAAGATGATTTCAAACTTGGGTTGTTGACTATATACTCTAAGAATCTAACCACTGGTACTTTCTTAGTAAAACTGTTTTTAACTGTGAAGTTGATCCTTTTATGGTAAGGACACAATTTTGAGAGGAATACTGGTAACTGGGAGACAGGAAGGGCATCTACTTAAAGCAACCATCTTGGGGCGCCTGGGTGGCTCAGTTGTTAAGCGTCTTTCTTCTGCTCAGGTCATGATCCTGGAGTCCAGGAATCGAGTCCCATATGGATCCCTCTATGAAGTTCCCTATTGACCCGGGCAACATGCTCCCTGCTCAGCGAGAAGCCTACTCCTCTTTCTTTCTCTCACTCCCCCTGCTTGTGTCCCCTCTCTAGCTCTGTTTCTCTCTGTCAAATAAATAAATAAAATCCTTAAAAAAAAAAAAAAGCATTCATCTCAGTTGTGCTGTGCACGGTCTTCAGATATACTGCAACTCAGTCATGACTGAGTTAGGATTCAGTCATGACTATGAGATTTGGATGCTGATCACCAAGTAAAAATTCCCAATGTTAAAAAAAATAGCACGCGAAATATTACAGCATATTTTCTTGGTTTGGATGATAAGTTTCTATTAACCTTTCATTAAGAATTCGTAATAGTGTGAGTTAACCCATCTGTCCTTTAGCAAGAACATAAAAAGAATCGTGCTGCAGTTTTTAATGGATTGCTGCTTTATGAAAGCAAGATACTTTAAAGGGATACCTAACTCATGTCAGAAGAAAAATCCTTTTGTTACTATTCTTTATCCAGAAATGTCTAGCTGTGTGTTTGTAAAACATGTCTCTTTTTTAAACCTGAGATTAAATGAGATCCTTTTATAGCTAATTGTATATATTTCACAGGTAAAAAGCATTTTATTCTCAAAGAAACACTTTCTTTGTTAGGTTGTGTCATGTTCAAAAACTTTATTTGTTCAAAGAACAGCCAAAGGTATTTTCTCTCTTACAAAAATATGTCTTCATTTGTTAATACATGCCTTCATTCAGAAATGCTGTCGACTTCCGACTCACTGCAGGACATTGATTGGGTTATTTATAGCACCAGAAAATAAGATAACACCCAAAAGATTGGAAACTTATTTTCTTAATGATGATTCTTTCAGATGATGAGTTTGAGTGCAGTAGAACCCAGTTACATTTCTAGTTTTTGTTGAATAAACAAAAACTACTGAAGATTGTTGATCTTGAAAAAGTCATTAAGAAATTCTCTAGTTTTCAAATTGAACTCTTTACTATTGAGTCATACTTATTTATTTGTATATTTTATGGTAACAGTGGAGGATGACAACCAGAACAAATTGAATTATTTTTATCATGATACATGATTGAAAGTGCCAGAATATTGTAAATAGAACTTCTGTCATGGTTTTCATGTGATAAATAATAAATATTTCATAAAACATTTCAAAAGCATTCCAGGCAACCTTAATTTCTAACAGTGATGATTGGAAGTAATTATTTTTCCATGCTTAGGTTATTTTATGTATAAATTATAAAAGATATTAATATATAATTATAATATATAACATAGTCATGATAATTATATATTATAATACATAATATATTTATATAAAGTTATAAATGTACATTACATATATATGTATATTTTTAAGTGGTAAGAGGAGCAGAAGCAGAGAGATAATGAGACAATCTCAAGCAGGCTCACCCTCAGGACAGAGCCTGACCATGGGGCTCCATCTCACAGCCCTGAGATCATGGCCTGAGCAGAAATCAAGAGTTAGAAGCTTACTAGACAGAGCCACCCTGATGCCCCTAGATTTATAATATTAATGACAGAGTCCAGATACAGTATTTCCTAAAATACTGAATAGTTATTATGAAATTTAGACTCAAACTTTTCCCTTTTCCCTTAATTATACAGTTCTGTATAACTATTTACAGAGTAAACTGGTATATCTATTTCCACTTAAATATTGCAATTTTAGAGATTTTTATTATGTACTATAATGTGTTTGTTATGAGAAGGTCTCAATGACATCCTTAACATTATCTCATTAAGACTGTTTTATTAGTAGTATTATTATTGAGGTGATACTTCTTTTCTTTTATTAGTATAAAAATGGAGTAGAGAAGCTAAATCACTTTCCTATAGGAATGATCCTTTTAATTGGTGGTTTGAACATTCAGTTTATGGAAAGCTAATCCATAATTGAACTGTTATATTAGATATTCCTTTGTATGTTTTATTTTTTTAAAATCTCTAAATAAAATCTTACTTTGTTTATGAAAAGTATTCTGATAGTGATGATTTTCATCTTGTGCAACAGTAAATGAAGACAGTCATTTATGACCAGCACTACTTTCACAGACATAATTTACTTTTGTTTTTCAACTGCAAATTTTAAGTAATAAAAATGTAGTTATTTTCAAAAATTGGATTGTTTTCTTTCAGTGCTTAAAAGAAAATATAATAGAAATCAATAGATGATAGTGAATTTAAAACAGTCAATTACATTACTTGAAAATTTTTCTTTCTTCCACTTCTAAAAATTTCCTTCATTTGAATTATTCTAAAACAACTGAATACTTTGGAGCTAGCAAAAAATTGGATCTGCATTCAATGCAGTCACTTATAATATATTGGACCTTGGACAGTTCTCTTTATTTTTAATCTTTTTTAAAAAGATTCTATTTATTTATTTATTTATTTATTTATTTATTTATTTATTTATTTATGAGAGAGAGAGAGTGAGAGCACAAGTGGTGGTGGGGGGAGGGCAGAGGGAGAGGGAGAAGCAGCAGGACTTGATCCCAGGACCCCATGATCATGACCTGAATCGAAGGCAGACGTTTAACTGACTGAACCACCCAGGTGCCCTATTTTTAACCTTTAATAGGTTTTCTAAGGCAACCGAATAATATAATTTGTTGTTTGTATTTTTGCTTAAAAAAGAGGAATATTGTGGACTTGGAGTACAATGAAGCCATATGTACTGGCTCCTTAGCTGATATTGATATTATATAGTATAGGAATATCCATTATAAAGGTACACAACTAACAGTCCCCCAGAAAATAGAAGAGTGGCAAATGATTGTTGGTCAAAATGATCTTAAAGTATTATATGGTGCAGGCATGAGGGCTTTAAGAGCTTGCACACACCAAGATTCTATGGCAACATTACTGCTGTGGAGAAGGACGATATGATGTAAGTGACAAAGATCTATGCAATATTGAAGCATTATGAACCAATACAAATGGATTCGTTAATGTTAAAGATGATACTACCAGCAGATGCTGTGAAAAAAAGGAGTTCCTATAGATCAAATAGGTACTTTGACATAGCATTTGCAGAGTATTCTTTTTAGTTGGACTACAGCATTGTTGTCAATCATTATGATTTTAATAAAAACTTTCTGATGAATTCTTCCCTTAGTTTCAAATTAAATCCTAATGTGGCCTGCAGTGACATGACTGCTAACTGTCTTTCCAGCATTTCCAACTATATTCCCTTTCTCAGTTCCTCAAGAAGCCAGTTGTAGTTTTGCTTTGCATTTGTCAGTATTATGTACCTAGAGTATGTCTATCCTCAAATATACACATGATTTTGTCCCTCACTTTATTCCCCTCTGGTTTAGCAGAACCAGAAGGGCGTTTTCAGATTAAATTGTCTATAATGGCACCTTCTTCCTCTATATCCTCTTATGTTTGTGCTTTTATACAGTATGTATGATTACCTGCCTAAATAAGATGTGTATTTGCATTTGTGAGTATAACTCTATAGCTTCTATAAGAAATGATCAACAAAAACATACTGATTTCATTTAGTACAAATTGATTTCTTATTCATATTACACTTTTGAGTCTTATCAAGAGGTTCTGCTTCAAGTTTGGTCACTTTGGGTCATGGATTCTTCCTTCATGGGCCTTTGCCATTTTCTAAGGTTGTCAGCATTAAGTCAGTGAATGTGTGGAGAGAGTGAAGGAAAAAGGCAGGACTTATCATGGCTAGATATGCCACTCTTAAAGTGCATATCTAAATCTTCCCATTAGCCAACACTCAGTCATATGTCCCCATTATCACTTAAAGGGAGGCTGGAAAATGTAAATCTCTGTATGCTGTGTAGTCAGGACAAGGAAATGAGACTGATAATCATTAAAGAAGAGCCTACCATATTTATTTGCCCATATATTTCTTTTTAAAAAATATTTATTTATTTGACAGAGAGAGGGAACACAAGCAGGGGCAATGGGAGAGGGAGAAGCAGGCTTTGCGCTGAGTAGGGAGCCTAATGTGGGGCTCAATCCCAGGACCCTGGGATCATGACCTGAGCTGAAGGCAGCTGCTTAGTGACTGAGCCCCTGGGGCACCCCTGTCCATATGTTTCTATTCTGTCTTGTGAGCTACATCCTATACCTCTAGAAGGCAGCAGCATTATTTGGGTTGGTTCCTGTTCTATCCCCATTGCCTAGAACGGAGCTTGGCATGTGGTAGCTGCTCAATAAATATTTATAAAATGAAAAAAAATAAATACAGTATTTTATTTATTTTTTGTTTCATTTATCCATTTGTTCCTCATTAGCCGAAAGTCTGATAACATAACTGCAGGCAAGAGAACCTCCAAGAATAGATATTCCTGAGCCACTGACACTGATTAGAAATGTAGTTGAAAGATAATAGCTCTGGCTTACTCAACTTGGTCACACACTGGCATGAAGGTGTTGCATAAATTGAGTGGAATAAGTTCCTCTAATTAGTAAGTAGAATTTGGAAATATATAATTTCATTATAAGATTTTATTACAAAGTATGGTTTAAAATTTGATTAGAATTTTGATTTTATTTTTTAATGGAGAAGTGTTGGACTAAATATTACATTTAATTCAGTAGGGCACTTATTTCTTTTTATAACAATTGCAGAGAACTTAACAAAACACTTCAAACAGTCTTGTCAGTCTCTGCAACAATATAAGAAGACTGTTGTCCTAATTGCTTCTATTTTACAGAAAAGGATATGGGTCTCAGAATCTGTCACTTTCACAATATCACCAATTCATGAGCAGCTAGGTTTTTAATGTGATGCTCAGTCCACTGCATTTGTGAACAAAGCTCTCCTAATCTCCAAGGCATTTTTCTTAGTAAGGTAATTATAATTATTAATTTCAAATGTACTTTTTGATCTATTGACCACAGTTTCCTAATTTATTGTCTCCAAGAAATGATGAATTCAATGCTTACATGGATCTTTTTGTCAAATAATGATGAAACTCTCATGATGAGTTTTCTAATAGAGGAAAATAAGCCAGAACAGGGAGGGGAGGGATATAGTACTTTACAGAAGAAGGTTTAGCTCCAAAATGTGGTTACCAAAATTTGGACAAACTTACCTCAAAGAGTTTGGGAACACACACAGTATAACAGGAATGGTCTTAATACTTTCTTATGCAATATGCAAAAATAAACTCAAAATGGATTGGAGACTTAAACATTGGACCTGAAACCATAAAAGTCCTAGAATAAAACATAATGCCATGGACATTGGCCTTAGCAACATTTATCTAGACATATCTCCTTAGTCAAAGGAAATGAAAGCAAAATAAATTGTTGGCATTACACCAAAATAGAAAGCTTTTGCACAGCAAAGGAAACCACCAGTGAAACAAAAGGCAACCTACTGAAAATAAGAAGATATTCACCCATGGTATATCCAGTAAATAAGGGGCTAATATCCAAAGTATATAAAGAACTTATATAGTTCAACACCAAAAGTCCCAAATAATCCAATTAAATAATAGGCAGAGAACCTGAATAGACATTTTTGCAAATAAGACATATGAATGGCCAGAAGACACATGAAAAAGATACTCATCATCACTGATGAAAATGCAAGTCAAAGCCACAGTGAGATATCACCTTACACCTTTCAAAAGGGCTAAAGTAGAAAGACAGGAAACAATAGGTGTTGGCAAGGATGTGAAGAAAATGGAATCCTCATGCGTTATTGGTGGGAATGTAAATGGGTACAGCCATTATGGAACACTGTGGAAGTTCTTCAGAAACTTAAAATCACATATGATCTAATAATTCCAATTCTGAGTAGTTATGGAAAGAAAATAAAAAGACTAATTCAAAAAGATATAGGTACCCCTATGTTATGTTTTTTACAGCATTATCTACAATAGTCAAGATATAGAAGCAACTCACATGTCCATCAACAGATGAATGAATAAAAAGGATGTGATATATGTATATATATATTCCAATTAATTATCCAGTATTATCCATTATGAATATATATCTAGTATTATTTATTGTGAATATATAGCCAGTATTATCCATTATGAATGTATAGCCATTGAATATAATGAATATATATATATATATATATATATATATAATCCATATATATAATGGAATATCACTCAGCTGTAAAAGTACGAGATCTTGCTATTTGGGACAACATGGATTGGCCTATAGGGCATTATGCTAAGTGAAATAAGTCAGAGAAAGATCAATGCCATATGATTTTACTTTTTAAAATCTTAATAAGCAAAAAGCAGAAACAGACTCATAAATACAGAGAGCTGGTAGTTATCAGAGAGGAGGGATGAGGGAGGATGGACAAAACAAGTGAAGGGCAGAGGGGGATACAGGCTTCCATTTGTGGAATGAATAAGTTATGGGGATAAAAAGTGTGCCATAGGGAATATAGTCAATGATATTGTAATAGTGTTGTATGGTGACAGAAGGTAGCTATACTTGCAGTGAGCATGGTACAAAGCATAAACTTGCCTAATCACTATATTATACATTGGAAACTAATGGGACCTGGGGTGTCAACTATACATCAATAAAAAAAAAAGCCAACTAGGAAGTAGTCCTAGAAGGCATCCTTTTCAAACCGGTTGTAAGCGTGCTGACAACAACACTGACTTCCCCTCTGGCCCTTTATCTTATTCTCCCCTCTGGCCCACAGATAGCAACACTTTAGATAACTAGTCTAGACGAGTGGTGCACAGAAGTTTCCGCTTTAGATAAATGCCCTGCGATCTCACCACTCTGCCCCTCGCTCTATAAAAGCACTGGGTTGCAGTCTGACCTCCATGGAGCATAGTTGCGTCGTGATCTGGGTCTGGTAGCCGCCCCTCCCTGCCAGTAAGTTACCCTGAGTGGAACTGTAAGTGGTAATGGAGTGACTTGCTTTGTTATTCGGTATTAAAATGCCTCCTCAGCGTGGAGGATACTTATTGATCCCCCTCTGCCTTCTAACAGTGGTTTTGCAAGAATTTAACTGAGGTTAAGTGAGAGCTCATGTTAGCGGCAAGCGTTTGAGTACAAAGTTCACTTTCCATGATGGATGTAGAAATTCACAAAGTGGCTCAAGGTAGGTTGTAACAACAGTAGGAAATTAGGTTTATATGCAAGCAGAAGTCCAATAAGGTTGAAACGAAAGAAAGAAGGAACTTAGGATACTACAGTATATTATAAAATGGGACATCATCAGTTCAGTGCTTAGCACCTGATTACAGGTTAGGGGCTACATAATATTGTCAAGCCTTACCAGGAAAGCGACAAATCCACACACGTAGAATTGCTTCTTGCTTCTTGGTCCAGGTCCTGGACAAAACTGAGCCCACAAACTAAAGGTTTTCAGACAGCTGCTTTGGGGTAGGCCAGGAATGAGACAGGCAGAACTGGGGCGGTCACCAGTGGCAATCTAAACATTTTAGGGGATGGTGCTTGTGGAACACAGGATGACGTTGAGAATTCTATAGCGCCGTCTTTTAGAGTTTGGAGGTGCTGTGTTCTTAACTTCTCTGTTATCGAAATAACAATGTGATATATAGGAAACCAAGTTGTATAAATCTGTAATGGTTTTCTTGTGGAGAGTGTGTTTGTATAACGCCTATAAAATATTAACCAGTAAGAAAATCTTTTAATTAAGAACTTTTTGTTTTATAAATTTAGAATTTTATTAGTAGAATAATGCTTTTTAAGTTCCACATTGTGTCTTTATTTGGTAATAATGAAAAGTTCTATGTTTTGGTTTTAAATTCCAGTTAGTTAACATACAGTGTAATACTAGATTCAGGTGTACAATATAGTGATTCGACACTTCTGTGCAACACCCAGTGCTCATCACAAGTGCCCTCCTTAATCCCCATCACCTGTTGCACCGTCCCCCCCATCCTCCTCCCCTCTGGTAACTATCAGTTTGTTGTACGTTTCTTGGTTTGCCTCTCTTTGTTTCCCTTTGCTGGTTTGTTTTGTTTTTAAATTCCACAGATGAGTGAAATCAAATGTTATTTGTCTTTCTCTGACTTACTTCACTTGGCATAATACTCTGTAGCTCTATCCATGTCATTGCAAATGGCAAAATTTCATTCTTTTTCATGGCTGAGTAATACTGCATTTTGTGTGCGTATGTCAGTGTGTGTGTGTGTGTGTGTGTGTGTGCATGTACAACATCTTTATTCATCAGTAAATGGACACTTGGGGAGAAGTTGCTCTAGTAAAAAGTACAGTAAGATATTTATGTCAATAAATGGCCATCTTATAATGCTCTTAGAGACAGAACAAAATATAAAATAGGTTCATGTTTATTTCCTTTCTCTAATGCAAGTATAGCTTTTTATGTTTTGTTTTATTTTGTTTAATGATGTAACAGAAAAGTTTGATCACTTTTTTATTATTATGTTCAACTAGCCAACATCTAATACATCATTAATTTTTGACTATCTTGACTCTTATTAGGGAAATGCTTGGGTGACACTGGTTATCAGCCTCTGAATTTTCAAATATAGTCTGTTGCCTTTTTAACAATATATTTTTTTCTTATATGTGCAATTGAGTGGCTTAAATCAGTTTGATTTGCAAAAGTTCTGGATATTGATATTTTATGTATTTTAATATTATCTCCCAGTGTGTGTTTTTTCCTAAAAATCTCCTTACGACCCTGCTAATTGTTTTTTTTAAATAGCATTTTAATGTAATTTAATTGATTAACCCTTCTTCAATGACCTATAATACAACTGCTGCCTTAAAACAAGTTTTTATATATGATTGGACTAATTTAATTTTTTTCTGTTGTACCGATTACCCCTACTTCTCACCAATACTATGCTCTCTTAATTTTCTAAATTGATAGAATATCTCTGCTAGATTGTATCCTATGACCTCTGTAGATCAATTTAGGGAAGGACTTTTGCTAGTTATATCCCTAGCTATATTTTGACTTTTGTTATCAGTTATGAATAGGATATTTGTCTCCAAAGAATGATAATTTTTGTATACTAATTTTTACTTACCCAGCTTGCATAATTATCCTATTAATTCAAATGGTTTGTATATGTGAGTTTCAAGATTTTCTATGTAGTCAGTTAAAAGCAAAGAAGTTTTTATTTTTCTGAGTCGTGACCTATTGTTTCTGATTTTATTGTATTGGCCAGAGCCTCTAATACAAGGGTAAATAGACATGGTAGAAAGGACTAAATTCTTCTTATTTCAGTTAATTATTCCTCAATGACAGGTTTACTGGTTATTTTTAATACTGGTTTCTCATTAAGTTGAGGACATTTTATTTCTAGTTTCCTACATTTTCTAAAAGTAACAAATGAATGTTGGCATTTGCTAACTATTTTTAAGCATCTACATGTGAGGCTTATAGTTTTTCAGCTTCAGACTTCTCATATACCATATTTAATTGGTTTTCAAACTGGAATACACACAATCCTTAATAATGTTCAAAAACTTCCCAAAGACTACATAGACTTGAATTTTAGATGAATTAGTTTCAATATTTTCAATTTCATTTGTGTTTTTCCTTAATATAGGTGTCTGAAAATGTGCATATTGCCCTTTTATAGTTGTCCTTTGCATGTA
Organism: Spilogale gracilis; assembly: GCA_004023965.1. Taxonomy (NCBI): domain Eukaryota; kingdom Metazoa; phylum Chordata; class Mammalia; order Carnivora; family Mephitidae; genus Spilogale; species Spilogale gracilis. Next base: position 10,368 of record PITA01032752.1, read on the forward strand.
AACAAAGAAAATCCTAATTTTAACTGATAAAGAATCTTTCTATGGTGAGTTGCCACTAGTTATAAAGTATACTAGAACATCACATAAAGGAAAAAATTAAACATATTTGTTTCTGCAAACACTCCGTTAGTCAAGGTACCGTGAAGCTGAGAAGGCATTGTGTCATTCTCTGCCCAATGCGTGGTTTGCTTAAGGGTGTCTAATGTGATGCAAAAATGGGCTGCTTTGACCTCTATTGAGATATTCAGGATCCAGAAATGTTTTAATGAAGGGTTCACCTCTTCAACTCCTCAACTGCTGTACAAGAATGCTTCATTGCTAAGGGCGAATCCCACAAGAAAAATGAGAGCATCCTTAGATAGCAATGAGTGCTATTTATGTGATCTTCATTTCTTTTATGTTAGAAATTCATAGCAACCCTTTCTACCTTATCTATCTGCAATAGATTGCTGTCTCCTATTATCTTCTTTTACCCCCCTTCTGAAAATCAAGAAAACATTTGCTGCCTTTGTCATGTGATGGGTTGCTTCTTTTTCCATTAGTGTTAGCTGAGTATTCATCCTGATCCCTTCATGTGGGGTTTGGCCTTCTTTGACCATTGGAATATAAGACAGAGGACAGAAAGTGGCAGAGTAATGTTGCAGGCTAATGCTGTCAGAATCGTGGAACGTTTCAACTAACCTTTTATATGTTCACTCTCCACTATGAGAAAAACATAATGCCAGCACATTTTCTTCAGCCTGGGTCCCAGAAGGAAAACATGTAAAGCAAAAATAAATTGCCCCTAAGCCTCACCTACTTTCAAATAAAAACCAAGAAGGCTGGGGCACCTGGGTGGCTCAGTTGGTTAAGCGACTGCCTTCGGCTCAGGTCATGATCTCGGAGACCCGGGATCCGGATCGAGTCCCACATCCGGCTCCCTGCTCGGTGGGAAGCCTGCTTCTGCCTCTCTCACTCCCCCTGCTTGTATTCCCTCTCTCGCTGTCTTTCTCTCTGTCAAATAAATAAATAAAATCTTAAAAAAAATAAAAAAAACAAGAAGGCAGACCTGAAAACTCACTATTGTTTATGCTAAAAGTGTGAAGGCAAGGTTATAGCTAAGAAAATATTTCCTGTGCCTCATAAGAAAGTGCTGTCTCTCAGTAAAACAAAACACTCATATAGGTGCTGCATTCACATGTCTGCATGTGATATTTCCTCATTGTGGAGAACACTCCCTTTCTGATCATTGCGAATAATGAACACTGTAGGTGAAATTAAGAACTACTTTATTGAAGTTGTTATTCTCTTTGCTCTGTGAATCAAAACAAGACATACAGCTCTAGATTTTCCCATGAGTGCAGATAAAAGCACTTGAAAATAATTCAGCTGGGACCCAGATGCACGCTTTATGTATATGTTTTGCATTCCACTCTTCTTTTAAAGGATAGACTCAATTTTAGTGTTATCATAAATTGTGTCTAAATTTAAAGCACAACCAAAGGATGAAAACATAGTGTGGTGTATTCCTAAATGAAGAAGATCTATTCACTGACAAGGCAAACTGTCGCACTGTGAGGAAGAACAAGACTTTTTAAAAAAACTTATGTGAAAGCTAATATTTTTCTGCTAAAGGGACTTGGCTGAAGTGGAACACTGAGGGTTATATTTAGGCACTAGTATTTTTTGCACTAAGAGGATGCACAGGAGAAACTAGAAACTATTGAGACTGATGCACATGCTGTAAATTCTAGTTCTGGAATTATAAATATGTAAGTTAACCTGCATTCATTTGGAAGGCTGAATTTGTTATAAAAGGAACTATAAAAGCTATATGAGCACCTATGAAAATAGTGTCATGAAGTATGCATTAAATGTTTGTCAATGCATTTTCAGCAATTACAATCCAGAGCACCTGGGTGGCTCAGTCGTTAAGTGTCTGCCTTCAGCTCAGGTCATTGTGCCAGGGTCCTGGGATGGAGCCCCCACATGGGGCTCCCTGCTCGGTGGGAAGCCTCCTTCTCCCTCTCTCACTCCCCCTGCTTGTAGTCCCTCTCTCACTATGTTTCTCTCTGTCAAATAAATAAATAAACCTTTAAAAAAAGAGATTACAATCCATGATATATATTTCTGAGGGTTACAGATATCTATTGAACAGATTCTGTGATTAGGTAGATCATCATAGAATCAACCTATTTTACAAAGAATGAAAAAAAAAAACAATTTCTTAAGGTCCAGTAGCTATCAAGTCATAGTTTTGGAATGAAATATTTAGAATCACACTGGCCATTGCACTGGCAAAAATAAAAACAGTTATTTCTTAGGGTAATAGCATTATGGGAAGAAAAAAACACCAAGAATAACAAGCATTACAGGTCATAGTTCCAGTTTCTCTAGAGATTGTCTTGGAAAGCTAAAAGAAAAAATTTAAAAGCAAACAAACAAATAAATAATAATCAGAAATGAAAGTAAGGTAGCACTTGATAATTTATGCTTGTACCTGTGTCTCAGTGCAGGAAACAGTAGCAAACTAGAAAACTTGGCTTAGGCTCCAATCTTCTCTAGCCTTTTCTTCTCCACAGCTCACACCCCAAATGAACAGAAAAGAGAAGAACAGGTTCTGGATTGTAGGAGATGAGAGGGAGGTGTTTGACTCTCCCTTAAAAGAACATGAATCCATTTTCCATTCTGAAGCCTGTGTACAAAAGAGATGGGCTATCATGGATTAAATTATTTTATAGGAACCCAGATAATAAAAATGCCATTATTTTTGTCCTAGAATCTGACCAATGGGGTAAAACTGCCCCTTCTTGAAGTGGGATAGGGAAAGGGTAAAGAAAGGAGTAAGTGTAAATGTGTGTTTGTTAAAATCATATTTACTAATAATTTTGATAAATACCTATCTTAAAAACCAAAGAAGCAGTATGGTATTTCTCCAGATGGCAGTATAAATTCAACAGAAAAACAATATTTTTAGGGTTCTCTGAGACTTTAAAAGGAAAATAATCTAGTTCAGGGATGCTAAGAAATTTCTGAGAAAATGCATGATATCTTAATCATGAATGAATCAAATATGGGAAAAAGAAATATGTAAAAAGAATGGCTGTGACCCAAAGACTGTGAAAAATCAGAAGGCTAGTGAGGAAGAGGAGGATGTTTTAAGCAGGGAGACATAGTAAGGAAATGTACATCATGAAAACAAAATGTATATAAAGATTATGCCAAATATGACTCAAGTTTTATAAAAAATTTAAGGGGATATCAAT